>OW818034.2:4218643-4378062 GCA_942486065.2 Calliphora vomitoria
GCCAGTTACTGGCTAGATTTCTGTATAGAAATACAGCCAGTTACTGGCTAGATTTCTGTATAGAAATACAGCCAGTTACTGGCTAGATTTCTGTATAGAAATACAGCCAGTTCCTGGCTAGATTTCTGTATAGAAATACAGCCAGTTCCTGGCTAGATTTCTGTATAGAAATACAGCCAGTTCCTGGCTAGATTTCTGTATAGAAATACAGCCAGTTCCTGGCTAGATTTCTGTATAGAAATACAGCCAGTTCCTGGCTAGATTTCTGTATAGAAATACAGCCAGTTCCTGGCTAGATTTCTGTATAGAAATACAGCCAGTTCCTGGCTAGATTTCTGTATAGAAATACAGCCAGTTACTGGCTAGATTTCTGTATAGAAATACAGCCAGTTACTGGCTAGATTTCTGTATAGAAATACAGCCAGTTACTGGCTAGATTTCTGTACAGAAGTACAGCCAGTTACTGGCTAGATTTCTGTATAGAAATACAGCCAGTTACTGGCTAGATTTCTGTATAGAAATACAGCCAGTTACTTTCTAGATTTCTGTATAGAAATACAGCCAGTTACTGGCTAGATTTCTGTATAGAAATACAGCCAGTTACTGGCTAGATTTCTGTATAGAAATACAGCCAGTTACTGGCTAGATTTCTGTATAGAAATACAGCCAGTTACTGGCTAGATTTCTGTATAGAAATACAGCCAGTTACTGGCTAGATTTCTGTATAGAAATACAGCCAGTTACTGGCTAGATTTCTGTATAGAAATACAGCCAGTTACTGGCTAGATTTCTGTATCGAAATACAGCCAGTTCCTGGCTAGATTTCTGTATAGAAATACAGCCAGTTACTGGCTAGATTTCTGTATAGAAATACAGCCAGTTACTGGCTAGATTTCTGTATAGAAATACAGCCAGTTACTGGCTAGATTTCTGTATAGAAATACAGCCAGTTACTGGCTAGATTTCTGTATAGAAATACAGCCAGTTACTGGCTAGATTTCTGTATAGAAATACAGCCAGTTACTGGCTAGATTTCTGTATAGAAATACAGCCAGTTACTGGCTAGATTTCTGTATAGAAATACAGCCAGTTACTGGCTAGATTTCTGTATAGAAATACAGCCAGTTACTGGCTAGATTTCTGTATAGAAATCTAGCCAGTGTATAGAAATACAGCCAGTTACTGGCTAGATTTCTGTATAGAAATACAGCCAGTTACTGGCTAGATTTCTGTATAGAAATACAGCCAGTTACTGGCTAGATTTCTGTATAGAAATACAGCCAGTTACTGGCAAGATTTCTGTATAGAAATACAGCCAGTTACTGGCTAGATTTCTGTATAGAAATACAGCCAGTTACTGGCTAGATTTCTGTATAGAAATACAGCCAGTTACTGGCTAGATTTCTGTATAGAAATACAGCCAGTTACTGGCTAGATTTCTGTATAGAAATACAGCCAGTTCCTGGCTAGATTTCTGTATAGAAATACAGCCAGTTCCTGGCTAGATTTCTGTATAGAAATACAGCCAGTTCCTGGCTAGATTTCTGTATAGAAATACAGCCAGTTACTGGCTAGATTTCTGTATAGAAATACAGCCAGTTACTGGCTAGATTTCTGTATAGAAATACAGCCAGTTACTGGCTAGATTTCTGTATAGAAATACAGCCAGTTACTGGCTAGATTTCTGTATAGAAATACAGCCAGTTACTGGCTAGATTTCTGTATAGAAGTACAGCCAGTTACTGGCTAGATTTCTGTATAGAAATACAGCCAGTTCCTGGCTAGATTTCTGTATAGAAATACAGCCAGTTCCTGGCTAGATTTCTGTCTAGAAAAACAGCCAGTTCCTGGCTAGATTTCTGTATAGAAATACAGCCAGTTCCTGGCTAGATTTCTGTCTAGAAAAACAGCCAGTTACTGGCTAGATTTCTGTATAGAAATACAGCCAGTTACTGGCTAGATTTCTGTATAGAAATACAGCCAGTTACTGGCTAGATTTCTGTATAGAAATACAGCCAGTTACTGGCTAGATTTCTGTATAGAAATACAGCCAGTTACTGGCTAGATTTCTGTATAGAAATACAGCCAGTTACTGGCTAGATTTCTGTATAGAAATACAGCCAGTTACTGGCTAGATTTCTGTATAGAAATACAGCCAGTTACTGGCTAGATTTCTGTATAGAAATACAGCCAGTTACTGGCTAGATTTCTGTATAGAAATACAGCCAGTTACTGGCTAGATTTCTGTCTAGAAAAACAGCCAGTTACTGGCTAGATTTCTGTCTAGAAAAACAGCCAGTTACTGGCTAGATTTCTGTCTAGAAAAACAGCCAGTTACTGGCTAGATTTCTGTATAGAAATACAGCCAGTTACTGGCTAGATTTCTGTATAGAAATACAGCCAGTTACTGGCTAGATTTCTGTATAGAAATACAGCCAGTTACTGGCTAGATTTCTGTATAGAAATACAGCCAGTTACTGGCTAGATTTCTGTATAGAAATACAGCCAGTTACTGGCTAGATTTCTGTATAGAAATACAGTCAGTTACTGGCTAGATTTCTGTATAGAAATACAGCCAGTTACTGGCTAGATTTCTGTATAGAAATACAGCCAGTTCCTGGCTAGATTTCTGTCTAGAAAAACAGCCAGTTACTGGCTAGATTTCTGTATAGAAATACAGCCAGTTACTGGCTAGATTTCTGTATAGAAATACAGCCAGTTACTGGCTAGATTTCTGTATAGAAATACAGCCAGTTACTGGCTAGATTTCTGTATAGAAATACAGCCAGTTACTGGCTAGATTTCTGTATAGAAATACAGCCAGTTACTGGCTAGATTTCTGTATAGAAATACAGCCAGTTACTGGCTAGATTTCTGTATAGAAGTACAGCCAGTTACTGGCTAGATTTCTGTATAGAAGTACAGCCAGTTACTGGCTAGATTTCTGTATAGAAATACAGCCAGTTCCTGGCTAGATTTCTGTATAGAAATACAGCCAGTTCCTGGCTAGATTTCTGTCTAGAAAAACAGCCAGTTACTGGCTAGATTTCTGTCTAGAAAAACAGCCAGTTACTGGCTAGATTTCTGTCTAGAAAAACAGCCAGTTACTGGCTAGATTTCTGTATAGAAATACAGCCAGTTACTGGCTAGATTTCTGTATAGAAATACAGCCAGTTACTGGCTAGATTTCTGTATAGAAATACAGCCAGTTCCTGGCTAGATTTCTGTATAGAAATACAGCCAGTTCCTGGCTAGATTTCTGTATAGAAATACAGCCAGTTCCTGGCTAGATTTCTGTATAGAAATACAGCCAGTTCCTGGCTAGATTTCTGTATAGAAATACAGCCAGTTACTGGCTAGATTTCTGTATAGAAATACAGCCAGTTCCTGGCTAGATTTCTGTATAGAAATACAGCCAGTTCCTGGCTAGATTTCTGTATAGAAATACAGCCAGTTCCTGGCTAGATTTCTGTATAGAAATACAGCCAGTTCCTGGCTAGATTTCTGTATAGAAATACAGCCAGTTACTGGCTAGATTGCGAATCTTTGAAAACGGTTTTAAACTTTAAACTTTGAAAGCATTTTTTTAAAGTATCATACATTTGCTACCAATGGAGTTTTATTTTAACTCTACTGTAGCTGAACATGTTTTTCAAAAAATGCAACCTTTGGGCTTTGTAAATATTGGGGCTTCAAAGTTTACGGGCCGAAAGTTGTATTTTTCCAAAAAAAAAAAAAAAACTAAGCTAAACGGCTGTTAACAAATGTCAGTTGTTAATACTATTAAAACTAATGAAAAAGTACATAAAAACACCTCTTTTACTTGCCTTAACATATCACTTTTATACAAAAACTAAAAAAAATCATAAATGTATTTTTAACCGTTCATTACTTTTATTATTATGATTCGATATTTAAGATTAAAAAAGCAAATTAAAGCTTAATCTCATCCATTCAAAAGTTACAGATTTTTGATCCAAAAATTACCAAAATTTTCCACTGTGCAATGGTATAATTGAGAATTTTATATGAGAAATTGAATATTCTTTACTTTTGATTTCTCAAGTTTTATTAAATCTAATGAAAAATCGTTTCAAAGAAAAACATTTCAATTATATTCTTTTTCAAGAGCTTGTTTCAGAAGATCTTACTAAAATCCTTGTTTAAATTATAATTGAAATTACATTTGAATTTAATTTATGCACATATGAATTGTTATCTAGCTTAAGAAACCCTATATACGTATATATGTTAAGTACGGATAAAGTTAACATATATCCTTAGTTTATTTTAGTTATCCATTTTTGGTATCATAATACAATTGAGAAATACTCATGAATAGGGTCATGAGTATTTCTTTACTGAGAAGCATATTAGCCAACTTTAATGTATATAAGCTAACTAATTTAATATATTAAAAAAGTACAATTAAAAGAAAAAGTACCTATTTCCTTTATCCTCTTGAACACTCGTCAAGTTTGAACTTTAAATTTGTATAGCATTTCCTATATTATCAACTGATTTAATAGTTAATAAATTACCACAAAACCGAACAGAAACCGATCGGTTTTCAATTTTTTTAAAACCGAAACCGCGATTTTGAAATTCTTCGGTTTTTTGGAAACTCTAGTATAAATTGATACAGAAAACTAATTTTTCCCTAATTAGCTGATCACCACTGGTCAGCTAATTAATGGCAATCGATAACAAAATATTAATTAATGACATTTTTATATAATTAGAGAAAATATTGCGATGCAACTTTTATTTTTCAAAACAGCCTAAAGAGTTTTTATTTCTGCAATTGTAAAAGCAATTTTTGATTCAAATACTAGTTGATCTGTTTCATAAATTTCTAAAATATTGGAGTTCATCGGTTCAACAAATAATGGTTTTAAATTTTGTATCAAGCGTCCTTTCAAACATGGCAAGTTGTTAACTTTTGTAATATTGTAAATTTTACCAATTTGATCACCTACAAAACAATAATCGTTTGAATAATGAAAGTTATTACGTTCAACATAGTAGTAGCAGTCACATTCTTTACATTGTGTATTTTTGCTGAAACACACATCATTTTTATAGCCTTCATATAAATTTGTCATTCCGTTTGTAATTTCCACAATATAATTTTCCGACCCTATAAAGTATATATATTCTGAATCCTTATAGATAGCGGAGTCGATTTAGCCATGTCCGTCTGTCTGTCCGTCCGTCTGTCTGTTGAAATCAATTTTCTGAAGACCTCAGATGTCTTCGGGATCCAAGTCCTCAATAATTCTGTCAGACATGCTTTCGAGAAGTTTCCTATTTAAAATCAGCAAAATCCGTCCATAAATAACGAAGATATGAGAAAAAATCCGAGACAACCTCTATTTTTGGCATATTTTTTTTATCTATATCTCGATTACTGAGTCATAAATATAGACAATATCGATATCTAATGATAGATATTTCAAAGTCCATTGCAACGATGTATATAAGGCTATACAAAGTTGGACCTACAATAGGTCAAAATCGGGAAAAATATTTTTTAACCCGAATTTTTTTTTTCACAAAAAACATTCTTTTGTCATAAATTTGTTTCACTAATAAATTTAAAAAAAAAAAAAAAAAATTAAAAATTGGAAAAAACTTTTAAAAAAAAAATTTTGAAAAAATTAAAAATAAAAAATTTTTTTTTTTTAATTTTATTTTAAATTATAATTTGGTGAAGCTCTCTTACTTGTTTATATTCTGAATAACATTTTTGCGACACAAAGTATACACACTTTAGTATACATATCGAAAATATAACTTCCAATTGCTGGCATACAGTGGGGCAGAATTAAAATTTGATTTCAAAGATTTTTAAATTTTTTGGAAGCGCTCGGCTAGGTCTTGTAAAAACATGCGTGTGCTATTTATCTCTTATAATTTCCGAGTTCATTAGTTAGATAACTAAATTGCCAATAATATGCAAAAAATTTCAGAGCAATATTAATTACGCATCCGAAAATTAACGATTTTCAATTTAAAAATTCAAAAATTTGTAGATTTTTGCTGTTTTTTGGGCGAAAAATTGGCTTGACTCTTTTTTTTATTAAAATAAAACTTTCTTTAAGAACATGTAACAGTTTTATGTTTTTCTGTAAGATATCTTTACGGAGAATATTTTAGTATAAAAAGCATGTCATATTTTTCGAATATCTCCCCCCTACGCCCTTCGGAATTTGACCTATTTTTTATCAAAATTTTAACTTTGGACCACATGTTGTAAAGTCCCAAAGAAACCTTGATGTGATTCCTATTTATTTTTAAAGCATTTTCCCAGCCCCGAAGGAAATGTAGAACCTGTGGGTAAAATTGTAAAAAATATAATTTTTGGGATTTTCGCTCCAATTTTTAGGAATTGCGGTATTCCCTTTGACCTTTCGACAAGTTTTTTTTACACTTTGAATGAGAAATTTCAAAAACCCTTCAAGTTTCGTTTAGTTTTGTTAATAAATAAAGATTTTATTACATATTTATTGGGCTCTAAAACTAAAATTTTTATCAAAATTTTGATAGGATTGCAAATATTAGGAACAATTTGGTGCAAAACCAAACTAATTTTTTTTGTTTAGATAAGTTTATTTCTGATATTACAAAAAAAAAACGTCAAGTCAATATCTCAATTATATTCAAAAATATTCCACTTTAAAACTCCGTACTTCAAAAATATTGCACTTTTTCAAACTAAAAAATTTGTTTAAATTTTCTTAATGTAATATTCAACAAGTCAATGGTTTTGACTTAGTCACATTAAAATATGAAAAAGTGCAATATTTTTGAAGGACGGACTTTTAAGTGGCATATTTTAAAAATCTTTGAAATCGGATGGGAAACATAAAAATAGCACGTGTTTAAATATTTTACATGTCGAAGGTACCCTACTTTGAGCCCCCATAGCGCCGCGCCTGGTGCATTTGTAGGGTCCATTTTAATAACTTAAACTTGAATACTCCTTGGTCCCGATCGGGCCATTCGTTTAGAAATGCCAGATTTATTTCCAAAAAATTTTGATTCTGCCCCACTGTGTGGCAGGGAGTTTTGTGATATTAAAATAATTTTGAAAATCCAGCCATTTTTATTTATTTTTCAAATTGTCACGCTTTTTGGAAAAAGAAAACTGGCAACACTAATATCAATGTACATTTAAAAAATTTTTTATTTATGGAGCATGAAAATCTTAACTTACAAAATAATTTGATTAGCCAATAATGTTTGTACATAATTTGCAAAATATTTATTTTCCTATTCCATCTGATTCCTATTTAATTTACTTTTCCTAGGTCCATTGTTATACAAAATTCAAAAAGTACCATAAACTCCCACTTGTGAATTCCTACACGCTCAGGTCTATATAAACTTTATTTCATGTTCTTATGTTCATTGGTAAAGAGAATACCGAAAGTACCATCTCAATAAAGAAAATGTAGCAAAAGTTTCCCCTTTGAATTCTCAATCACTTACGACCATTGCTATAGAAAATTTAAAAAGTACCATTAGAATAAAGTAAAGATATAGCATAAAGTATCTTGAATTCTCACTCACTTATGACCACATATGCTTAATTTCATGTTTCTAGTTACATTATTAAAGAAAATTGAAAAAAGTCCCCGCTTTGAAGTCTTACTTGCTCAGAACCATATATGCTTAATTTTATGATCCATTATTATAGAAAATTTAAAAAGTAAAATTTAATCGAATTCTAACTCATTCAGGATCATATGTGTTTAATTTCATGATTCCAGGTTCGTTATTATAAATGTATTCAATAAGTAGCATTCGAATAAAAAAGTACCATATCTACCCTTGGATTCTTATTAACTCAGAACCATATATGGTTAATTTCATATTTAATTCCATTATTAAAAAAAAAATATAAAAGTACCATTACCAGAACGAAAAAGTACCTATAGTTTAAACCAATACCGCCCATTGTAACATATACGTAACGTAGACATTCCCTAATATTAAACTAAATTGCCAAGTTATTAACCCTTTCAGACAATTTGTCCAATATATTGGACATTTTGTTATAAATACAAGTTTTATTTTGAAAAATGCAAGGCAAGGTTTCGTATATGTAACAGCCCCCAAAACCCTTTCTAGGCCAGATGAAATTTTTTTTTATTAAAATAGGTTCATTTGGCTAAGGTAATTGCTGCTCCAAATTTCATTCATTTATATAGTCTAGATCGCTGTGGTCATTAAAGGGTTAATTCTCACATGTTGGTACCTAAATATTATCTCCAATTCCTAACTTTAGTTTGAAATTTAAAAATACTCCATTTTGACAAAAATGTTTGTGTTTAAAACAAATTTTTTTCCAATTTTAAAAAAAATTTTTTTTTAATTTATTAGTGAAAAAAATTTATGACAAAAGAATGTTTTCTGTATATATACGAAAAAGTATTTTTTTTCAAAATTGTTTTTTAAAAGTTTTTTCCAACTAAAAAAAAAAAAAACATTTTTTTTAATTTATTAGTGAAAAAAATTTATGACAAAAGAATGTTTTCTGTAAAAAAAATTCGGGTTAAAAAATATTTTTCCCGATTTTGACCCATTGTAGGTCCAACTTAGTATAGCCTTATATCGTTGCAATGGACTTTAAAATATCTATCATTAGATATCTATATTGTCTATATTTATGACTTAATAATCGAGATATAGATAAAAAATAGTCCAAAAATAGAGGTTGTCTCGGATTTTGCTGATTTTAAATAGGAAACTTTTCGAAAGCATGTATGACAGAATGATTGTGGATTTGGATCCCGAAGATATCTGGGGTCTTCAGAAAATTGATTTCAACAGACAGACAAACAGACGGACATGGCTAAATCGACTCCGCTATCTATAAGGATTCAGAATATATATACTTTATAGGGTCGGAAAATTATATTGTGGAAATTACAAACGGAATGACAAATTTATATATACCCTTCTCACGATGGTGAAGGGTATAAAAAGGAAATACAGTAGAAAAGGTTTGTAATAGTTTAACTGAAAATAATAACGAGTTTTATAGAAATTTTTCTTTAATGGAACAAACAAGTTATACACAAAATCCAATTATCATTTGATTACAGCATACTGAGTTGAATATAAGTTCAAAAGGTTAAATCAGATTTTGTATAAAATTATGTTCTTTTTTATAATTTCTTTCCGTGATTTTTTCGTATTTAAATTTAACCCTTATTCCGTGATGATAGACATTATAGATGTTTTGTTCTTTTTTTTTTAATAGCCTAGAAACAAAGAGGAAACTAAATGTACGCCATCTATTGATGAAAAATTTAGACTTGGATATATTAGCGAAGCCAAACACCCAAATCCCACATTAGTAAAAGGGCATCAAAACATTATGTATAAAAAGTCAGGTCTGGGTAAGCCGCTGGATACCATAATATAGGTAAAGATAAAGAATTTTTTTTTCTCGATACATAGACAAACCAATCAAAACCGTTACATATGTACAAAGTCCACATAAATGTAGCGTAGATTTTACTTGTTTTATCTGTTAATACAAAATATCTATTTATGATAACCTTTTAAATCTTTAAGTACCGAAAGGGGAGGGCTGCCACAAACTGTAGATAATTGAATAGTGAGGGCTTCACTTATTTATGTAAAAAACAAGTAAGAAAGTATGGTCGGTCAAGCCCGACCATATTTCAATAATTTATATTAGTTAGAGATTTTCGGAAGTGGACCTTATATGAGAGCTATGACCAATTACTGACCGATCACCATGAAATTAGGTGCTGTATATAATGTCTATATTAAAGTTATTTATGTTGCATTTTATGTGTATACCAACATTTTTAGGATATTTATGGCTCCTTAAAGTGATTATCGGAAGTAGGCAGGGAGCTACGACTAATTATAGACCGATCATAATAAAATTTGGTGACATGAATTCCCTATATATAAAACTTATTTGGTGATAAACTTGTGTAGATACTAGGGTATTCAATTAATCGGTTTTCTGGATTAATCGGTTAATCGAGCAAATAATTAATCGGGGTTTAGATTTAATCGGTTAGTTTTAAATTATTCGATTAACCGAATAATTTTTATTTTAATTTTAAATTTTGTATACTTATTTAAGCATTTTATAAATAAAAACAACAAAATCATTAAAAATATAGAAATCATAACAATTCAACAAAGAAAGTTATAGCAAAAAAAAATATGGTATCTGAGATCCTTTTTTATACACATGTGAGTTTCTTTAGGATTTTAGTGAGATCTTCTCTTAAAAACGAATATAATTGAAATGTTTTCCTTTTAAACGACTTTTTTATTAGATTTAATAAAACTTGAGAAATCAAAAGTAAAGTATATCCAATTTCTCATATAAAATTATCAATTATACCATTGCACAGTGGAAAATTTTGGTTATTTTCGGATCAAAAATCTCTAACTTTTGAATGGATGAGGATTTTTGTAAGATTTTTCTTTTGTTGAATAGGTGGGACTTTAAGCTTTAATTTGCTTTTTTAATCATAAAAATCGAATCATAATAAAAAAAGTAATGAACGGTTAAAAATACATTTTTGATTTTTTTAGTTTTTATATAAAAGTGATATGTTAAGACAAGTAAAAGAGGTGTTTTTATGTACTTTTTCATTAGTTTTAATAGTATTAACAGCTGACATTTGATAACAGCCGTTTAGCTTAGTTTTTTTTTTTTGGACTTCGAAGCCCCAATATTTACAAGGCCCAAAGGTTGCATTTTTTGAAAAACATGTTGAGCTACAGTAGAGTTGAAATAAAACTCCATTGATAGCAAATGTATGATACTTAAAAAAAATGCTTTCGAAGTTTAAAGTTTAAAACCGTTTACAAAGATTTTGAAACACTCGCAACATTTTGAGTTTTTTTGAAAAAACTTTTTTAGGGTAGGCCGTAGTACTTTAGTACCTCTAATTCACACATTTTTAGACCGATTTAAAAATGTTAAACAATTATGGAGAGGCAAGGAATTAATCTTCCATAAAATGTAAAAATGTATATTTCAAGAAATTATTTAAGTTTTTATAAAAAGTTTAGCATTTTCTAAATTTTTTTTTTTATAATTTTTCAAATTCAACAATAGCTATTTTAATTTTTTTCTATGAAAACATAGTTTTTGTGCACATTGTTTTAAAGACTAGTTTATAGTGAAAAAACCAGACATTACTTGTTAAAATCGGTTTATATTTGCAAAAGTTATTGAACTTTTTCGAAAAAAATTCGAATAAATTAAAAACAGCCTAATTTTATTTTTTGGATAGTTTTTAGTTTATAGTCACGAAAAGGCAGCTGGTTTTAATATATCTTTTAGATAATAAGTTAAACTTTAATCCTATGTTAAAACTAAAACGGCGGCAAATGGCGCCAACAGTTAAAATCCTAGTCAAAGTTGCTTAGGTAATTTTTGGCTTACATTATATATTTTAAATGAATTAATTTCAAATCTGCTAACAATATATACAAAACTCATAACGAAAATAGAATCTGCACAAGATACCCTTTCCAACAAGGTAAAACAATCCTAAAACAAATAATTATAAATATTAAAACTATGGCCTTAAATATGGTATAATTTTAACTAACTTTTAGTTTGAAACAGATAGTTTCATTTGGAATGCAAACTAAATATAAACATTTTGTTCTTCATTTATACCAAATTCCATATACTTAATTCTCCGCAGCTGCTAGGAAATTTAGTATTCCAAAATAATAACTGTAAAAATGTTCGAAAATAAGCTGAAATTTATTGTACGTTTTTATTGTGTTATTGTTATTTTATAAATATAAAAATGGTTTAAAAAGTAAATACATTTTTTATATAAAAATAGCTAAAAAGCTATTTTCAATCCCTGATGTAGATATGTATGTTTGTCTCTACGTGCAACAAAGAGACATAAAGTTACCATAAAACCATGTCCAAACATAACTACATACATACATAAGTAATAGGGTTGAATGGGAAAATAAAAAAATGCAATGAAAAAGTGTAGATTTCGGTATTGTCAGTATATTTGAAATGATGGGGTTATTCAGCTGATGACACACTTGTCCTTTTTTTGAGAATTTTTAATGTAGTAATGAAGTGTGTTGAAGAGTAAACCGTTTCAGTAGAGAAGAATAATTCATATATATATTACAAAATAACTTTGTAAGCATGAACGGCTGAACTGATTTTATTTAAGTTTTTTAATACTTGGATCAGAAAGGGATACAAAATTCTACTTTTTTAGTTAATCGTTTTTTGAGATAACGTAATATATTGAAATCGACTTTTTTGAACCCTAATATCTGGGCAGTAATTGTAGGTAATAAGGGGAATTTTTGATTAAACATATTAAATATAGATATTTTTAAGTACAAAAATTCGCATTTGTAGACGTAATGCTAAAAATAAATAGATTGTTACTTTTTTATATTTTATTCTGAAGTGAGAAAATCTGTTTCATAGTTTTTTGAATTAAAACAAGTAAGAGAGCTATATTCGGCTGTGCCGAATCTTATATATCCTTCACCAAATTATACTTAAAAATAAAAATTTAAAAAAAATTTTCTTAAAATTGTTTTTCAAAATTAAAAAAAAATTTAGTAAATTTTTTTAATTTTTTTCTTTCAAATTGTAATTTTTTAATTTTTCCAATTTTTTTCCAAATTTTTTTTAAATTTTTTTCCAAATTTTTTTTAAATTTTTTTCCAAAATTTTTTAAATTTTTTTCCAAATTTTTTTTTAAATTTTTGAAAAAAATTTTTTAAATTTATTATTGAAAAGAAAATTATAAAAAAAAGTTGTTTGTGGTAAAAAAATATTCGGGTTAAAAAATAATTATCCCGATTTTGACCCATTGTAGGTCCAACTTTGTATAGCCTTATATACATGGTTGCAATGGACTTTGAAATATCTATCATTAGATATCCATATTGTCTATATTTATGACTTAGTAATCGAGATATAGATTAAAAAAATAGGCCAAAAATAGAGGTTGTTTCGGATTTTTGCTCATATCTCCGTTATTTACGGATGGATTTTGCTGATTTTAAATAGGAAACTTCTCGAAAGCATGTCTGACAGAATTATTGAGGATTTGGATCTCGAAGATATCTGGGGTCTTCAGAAAATTGATTTCAACATATATAGAACAATTGTGTCAATCGATTTGAATTTCATTGTTTCGCGATTTGAATTTCATTGTTGACGGGAGCAATTTAATGATGTGCTTGAAAAAAGTTTGTTCATTGTGCCAATCAGTACGACCTTGTGAATACTGTAGTCGTGATCCTTATTGTATTGAAATACCGACAACTATAAATCGATTCTTTCTCTTGATTCTTTTGTGCCATTCGCGAGCGATTGGCTTCTAATCTTTGGGGTGTCTCTGCAGCTCTCGATGAAGATCTTTCCGTTTCTGCGGCTCTAGACGTTGATGCCCTGTCGCGATTTTCCGCAAGAAGTGATTCACGTTCACTTTCAGTATCCGCGTTTCTACATGTAGATGCGTTTAGTGGCATTTTTGTAAATATTCACTAAAAAAAATTTTGTAAATAGATTTCTCATGAAAATTTCTTATTCATGCACCTAATATGAGTGTGTAAACAAAACTGTTTATCATTGGTTGAAAAGATCAAAGAACTTTTATAGTACAATGTGGCATTAACCGTGGCCTACTTGTTTTATCGAATGATATGAAAACTTGGTATATACTGGACATGTGCTGGAATGTATTCCTTTCATCGCTTACACCAAATAATTCGCTTGAAAGCCTTGTATGGGAAAATAAATTTTCTTCATAATTTTTTTTAGGGGAAATTTTGGGTATTTTCTTGGGTATTCTTCTTGTTTGGCCGGAGATCAGTCCGAATTGATGCGAATCCTCGCAATCGGTGGGGAAAAAATGGGAAACCAGCAAGAAGTACCAACTCCATCGGCAGCAAGAAAATTAAATTCGGAGCAGTTAAGGAGTCTAGATAGAGACAAAGATATTTTTATAGATTTACACAAAATGCGGAATGATAAGTCTTGGGATGAATATATACAGAGGATCAGTGTTCTCCAAGAAATATACCTTTTTATGAAAAAACAGCTATCTCTCATGCACAAAAACAAGCATGATATTTTAAAATTGAGCGGCAACACACTCTCTGTGTTATTAAAAAGCTGGACAAAAGCTCGAAAAGAGTATTTTTATATACATTCATCCTACATGTCCGACGAAAAGATGAAAAGGGAATACTGCTACCCGTTGCTGAAGCAATTCAAAGCAGTCTTTTTTCGGAGGATATAGAAAGGTTTTTAATTTAATAAAATTACATGGACTTTATGTAAACGGATATGTTTAGATTGGAGCTGGGCCTCAATAAACGCAATGAACAGAGTATTCAATAAGTCCAACAGAATACATACTGTTACGTTTTTACCTTTTAAAAACGTGGGTTAGTTTCCTTTAAATAAACGGGATACTTTTGATTGGAAACAAAAAGCATTTTAGTAGTTTAAAATTGTAACAACTCTTTATTTATTTAGAATGTACAACAACAACAGTTCAAATAGTCACTCAGTGTCTTTATACACGTTTATCAATTCGCAGAAATACACACACACACTTTATAACTTACAAGTATACACGTACAAGACAGTTGATGTTAACTCTAACAGCGCCAATGATCATCTCACAACTGTAGCCTCTGCCACTATTTATACACGCACTGCCATCTTCATCCGAGTAGTCGAGATTGTTCTAAAAGGTCAACTAGTATGTTCGATTTCTAGAGCTTTCAATGTCATTGCCAGCAGCCCAAAAATTTAGTGTTGCCATACTTACAAACAATGTCAATGATGGACGTGCCTTCAAAAATGATAAATGCTGCAGGCAGTCTTTACAGACCGTTGAATTCAAATCGTCATTACACATTCGTAACAATACGATTGATCAATATTTGTCGGCATATTACAACATACGCATTAACAAAGAAAAAAAATTGTAGTATAGTTGTTATACAAATATGCTGTGTTCAATTCATAACCATTGCTTTAAAGGACATAGATGCTTGTATTTTTGATCAAAAAGCCTCGGAATTTTTCAAACGGCAGATAATTTATGCTATAAATATTAGCGATACAGGCGTATTTTTTAATTGGCTAAGTCGGGTTCTTACTATAGTTGCTAATAAATATATGAACGAAGATGTAAGCAATGCATTACATAACATCAATAATGCAGAAGATGCAGAGTTTACTGCAAATTATAAGAAGAGTCCATATTACCTCAAGGCAATGCGATTTTATTTAAATATTATTAAAAACAGTACTGAAGACGGAGAAGAATATATCTATTATAATGAAAAATTTCTTAAATTACTTTTACGAAAATATGCAGCATTTGCGCCATTGTGGACAAATATGATGGGAACATTAACTGAAACTAAATCAGTGACCAGAATATCCAACAGTCCCGTTAGAAGCTACTTTAACATTGTTTTAAAAATATAACAATGGATGGTGAGAGATACGTTCGAGCATCTGAATACGTAAGAGAATCGTACGTATATACAGAAGCTAAAATTAAGGAAATTGAAAGAGAATATATAGAAAAAAATTAAATTGAAAATAGTTTAAAACAACAAATAACAACAAATACCTAAACTCGAAGAGGAACGTTGGGGAAGAACTCCAACCAAAGCAAAAACTATGAGAAAATGTTGAAGTCATTTTCTAGGCTACCAAGAGGACTTAAAGCTAAGAGAAATGTGTTGCTTACATTGAATTTTAGCACATTTAATCCTCCCGAAATAGATGTAAAAGAATTTGAAAGCCTTAACCCCAACCAGAAGTTATATAATAACATGTTAGAATTATATTTATATATATTAAGGACAAAACAAGACGATAGTGCGTACTCCACCACAACTTCAGAAGGAGAAAATTTCATATTTATAGCTAAGCTTCAAAATAAATCAATAAAATAATACAGGATTAACGGTACTGTTAAGATGTAAATGAGAGTTGAGTGATTAACATGAGTAATTACAAAAAACAAAGAATAAAACAAAGGAAAACAAAAGAACATTGAGCATCAGTTATATATATGTAAACCAGAGCCCGGCAACACATGCGATTGGTCAGTTGTGCAAGAGCGAAAAATAAGAAAAGAGAAAAATTTTTACTCTCATATTCACTACAACACAGGCATGGAAATTTTAATTTTGAAATTGTGGTATTTTAATTAAAAAATTTTTTTTAAATTTAAAATTTGTAAATTTCTGTTAGACTTCTTTACTTAATACATTTTTTAAGTAAAATTTCTCCAATAAGATATGAATTCAAATTGATTGCTGTTTTTGGGTTTTTTGCTTATAATAATCCATGCGTGCATATTTACAATAAAAATTAATGTTGAAATATATAAAACAGCTAAAGTGAATACAAAAATATCATTAAAAATAAGTTTATTTAGCAAAAGTTTATAATTCTAAAAACGTACGCCATAGGTTGATGTTAAAAAATGAACGCTCAAACAAGACTGAATGAGTTTTTAATACGTGTGAGTACGTTGTTGTAAATTTAATAATGGCCGAAAAGCACGCGTGCATAGGAAATGATAAAACATAGAAAAATACAAAACGGGACCGTCAAAACAAAAGCACCCCCTTATAAGATGTTTAAAAATTTGACTATTTTTCTGCATATTTGCAATGTCAGTTAACGGGACTCACAACGGATGCATTTACAATTTCCAGAAGATAAAAATAAAGGAAGGCCTAGTCAGTATAATTTAAGTTTTATACAGTTTATTGTTAAAAAGCTATTGGTGGCAAGCAACAAGTACTCCAGTGAATTTAAAATTAAAGTTATTGAAGACTGGAAGGCGGGCTTATCATGGCATGAATTGAGTAAAAAATATTCAATTAACAGATCAGTTATTTCCAAAATGATTCCAACGTTTTTGCAGAATGGTCGTATTTCACACGATATGATGCTTCCTTGACCAAATGAGCTATATAAAAAGATTCTACAGTATCAGCTAGTCAAGTAAGAACAAGTTTAAGATTATGGGTTAGCGAAATAACAATCCGCAGAAGAACAGTTGAAGCAGGATTATTCAGCCGACGACCAGCAAAAAAAACCGATTATATCAGCTAAGAACAAGAAAGCTAGACTGGAGTTTGCCAAAGCCCACCTTAACTGGAGTGTCCAAAAATGGAAGACAGTACTGTTCTCTGACGAATCCAAATACAAATTAAAAAGTTCCAATGGAATAAGGCGTGTACGCAGACGAAAAGTAGAAAGACTGAATCCTAAGTATTGCAAAGGAACAATTAAACATGGAGGGGGGCAATGTAATGGGCTTTTCTGTTCTGTAAACTTTTACCATTCAGAAAAGCAGCGAATCAATATGAGTGTTATGAATATAAGAAAAGCTCTTTGAGTTAATATACACTTTCCTATATGAGTATGTTTGAATTAATTTAAGACTGTATTTAGAAGGATTTTTCTTGCATATTTCTATTTTTATCAATACGGAAAACACCATTTTCAATATTTTTTATTATTTCGGAGTTTTTTGTATCAAAATAAGACGAAATTTAGTTCTTGAGCCACGCGCGTAAAGTTATTTAAAACAAGTTAATGCACTGATTTTGTACTATGCATTCAACTTATCATCGAGCTTTTGTGAATCATTTGAATAGTTTGCATACAAATCAAAACACAGTAATCATTTTTGAGTTGTTATTGCTAACGGCATTTAATAAATGATTGAGAAAATGGCCATCAATTGTGAGACCGAAAGCACTGCAAGCAATATAATTAGCACATATTGATGATTGAAAACACAACAAATGCAGTGAATTAACTCATGAACATCTCTGGTTTATGCGTGATTGCGTAACAAACAAATTTACAAAGTTATATTGTAATATATATATGGACAACATGCTTCATTACGATATTAAAAATTCCCCAAAAAAAGGACAATTGTGTCATCAGCTGAATAACCCCATCAGTGTAGTTCTTACATAAATAAGTAAATATAAATAATTTCAAATATACTGACAATACCGAAATCTACACTTTTTCATTGCATTTTTTTATTTTCCCATTCAACCCTATTACAATGTATGTATGTAGTTATGTTTGGACATGGTTTTATGGTAACTTTATGTCTCTTTGTTGCACGTAGTGACAAACATACATATCTACATCAGGGATGGAAAATAGCTTTTTAGCTATTTCTTGAAAAATAATAAAGCCCAAGAATTAGATGGCATAAATAGCATTATCCTTAAGAATATGCCCGGTTACTTTTTTGAAATTTTAAGTAAGCTTTCCAAATCTTGTTTATTAGAAGGATATTTTCTAACGATTTTTAAGAAGGCTAAAGTAATCCCAACTTATAAGCCAGGAATGGATCCTTAATTACCGTCCAGCTTTAGACCAATCAGCATTCTAACCCTATTGGATAAAGTATTTGAGAAAATAATAAATAAGAGAATTCTAGACTTTTCTAATCAAAATTATATTATTAAACCTCATCAGTTTGGATTTCATAAGGAGCATTCTATGTACATCAACATAAAAAAGTTGTTAATTTTAATGAAAGTAACAAAAAAAATCGTAAGAGTACTGGAATTATTTTTCTTGATACAAAAATGCTTTCGATACTATATGGCACGAATGCCTAGTTATTAAACTTAATACCTTCAATTATCCTACTTACCACAGTGGGGCAGAATCTAAAATTTTTGCCAATAAATCTGGCATTTCTAAACGGCTGGTCTGATCGGGATAAAATTTGACATTGGCGTAGCCAAGCTGTATTTGAATTTAAGTTATTAAAATGGACACCACAAATGATACAGGCGCGGCATGGACATGTACATTTCAAATATGTTAGTAACATTTTGCATGTAATGTATGAAAAAACGTAAAAATTTGTCAAAGGGGCCAAGGTTTGTAGAACTTCTGAAGAGTAAATAAACACTTATTGTATAAGTATTTGCTATTGTTGAAAACCTTGGGACATGAAGATTGATATTTTGGTAAAATTAAATAATTTTATAAATTTTTGGGACCTCATTTACCTTAAAAACTTAAAAAATTATAATATGATGATTTTCTATGGAGAAAAATCTAAAATTTGAATCAATGTAAAATTTTAACGGTTAAAGATATCAAAACAAAATTTGAAACTTATATAGACTCGATTATCCTTAAATCAACGGCATTACAATTTTTAACAGTTTTTATTTTAAAATGCCAAAATTCCTAAACCGGGGAAAATGTGTTCCAAAAACTGAGTTTTTTTTAGTGCCTACTGTGACGTTATTTACCGTGTGATAGTAAAAAAACTTTTTAGATATTTAAAAAGCATATAGGGTTATACAAATATGAAGTTTTTTCGAGGATAGGTGCTTTGCCTTTTTAGAATTTTTTAATCAAATCTGAAATTTTTGTTAAAAATTGGCCAAGTTTGAATAGATCTCGGCGGAGTTGTGTCTGCTTAAGTGAGCCAAAATTTACTTTACACGCTTTTGCATTAAATTCTTTCCGGATCATATAACAATTGTATATAGTCCCGAAGAAAATTTTTTTCTACAAAAGAAAAAATATATGGGCCTTTTTGGGAAAAAATTTAAAAAATATGGCACTTTTTACATGTTCCAATTTTAGATGCGTTTAACTTTTTATAGGGAGAAGATAACTGTTAGGAAGTTGTTTTTATTTTATTTAAAATTTTATCAACAATATAGGTGATATTTTAGAAAAAAAATTCGACCCTCCGTAGGCCCGCCACATCTAAAAAACCATAAAAAGATCGAGCAAAATTAACAAAAAATAAATTAATAAACCTAAATATCTTTTCAACTAAAAGAGATAACCTACACATGTAAGTGCATTATTTGTAGATCTTCTTAAGAACTATTTATATTTTAAATTTCAGCTCATTCCGATCATAAATAGATTTTTGGCGATTTAAAAATTGAAACCCAAGGCGGTCGCACTGAGGAGCAACGCACTGGCCCCCATTAGCGCTAGGAAGCTGGACAACTGCAAATCAACCTGAAAATACCTCAGCTCCAACCAAGTGGAATTTCCTAACAATATCTCAAATAGTTCCCGACCATTACAAAGATAAAAAAGTTTATTGTAATTCATTGAATTACAATAAAGGGTTTTATATTGGGTGATTCTACAGATTGGCAACATTTCCATTGCCAATTTTAAAGTGGTTAGGGGTAAGCGGGTCCTCTTCATGTGGGCTAATTCGGACTGAAACACCCAAGAAAATTCCGTAAATTTAAATGCTGGTTCCGATTTTGATAGTAGATGGCGTTGTGTGGATAATCTTTTGACAGCTGATTCGTTTGCACAGTATTTCCATCGCATGCTTTTGTGTTGTACAGAACTGTGTTGCGATTTATCAGCATACCCAAGGTGTCCTACTTTGAGACCCCTGGCCGTGCCCCTGGTGAGGTCCAAATTTAAAATTTCAATTTGATAACACTTCCTCTGCGCATGTGAAATTTCATTCAAACCCTCTATTTTTCTATATCACTGTGCATTGTATATTTAATATTATATTGTTCTCTGTTTAACACTAGGCGTTTCTTGCTTAAATTTCAACATTTGTTATTTTTAAAATACTGTTGGTTACGTTGCTAATTCTAATTTGGCTTTTACACTTCTCGCTCTAAGTTTTGTTTTCCTCTTTTGTTTTACCTTCTACTTTTGTTGTTTTTGTATATATTGTAGTTCTGCCGTCATCTTCTACAAATTCGCCTTGGGTTAAATATTAAGGCAGCGGTCAAATGAAGAAATACAAAGCATATTGCCTGCATGGTTGAGTATCTAGTGACTTCGTACGTTTAAGTTGTTTAATTGTATTGTTGTTTGACTGCCTGACTGCCTAGTTTCTATTGCTATTGTGGAGCATAATGATGATGATGATGGTTATTTATCTAAGAAATATTTTTTTAAATTGGCCAAGTTTGGATAGGTCTGGGGGGTGTTATGTCCGCTTAAGTGAGCTAAATTTTACTTTACAAGCTTTTGCATTAAGATCTCTCTCCGGGTCATATAAAAAATGTTATAGTCCCGTATAACTTTTTTTCTACAAAAGAAAAATAAAATATGGGCTTTTTTGGGAAAAAAAAAAAAAACGTAAAAATACGGCCTTTTTTACATGTTCCAACTTTGGATGCGTGTAGCTTTTTTTAGGAACGAGATAACTGCTAGCAAGTTTTTTTTATTTTATTTAGAATTTTATCGCCAACACAGCTGATAATTTAAAAATAAAATTGGTCCCTCCATAGGCCCATTTTTTTTTTTAATTTAAGACCCTATGAAAACACCTTAGCTCCAACCATGTGAAATTTCGTAAAAATATCTCCAATTATTAAAAAAGCGTTTCTAAATCACTGTGCACTATCAGCTATCTTGTTGGTTGCGCCAGGTCAGTGACAAATAATTTGAGCACTCTCACTTCCACCAAAAAACCAAGCTTATTTTGTGGTTGGTTGGTATCAAGAAAAACTCTTTGTTTGTTTTTAGGTTTTATTTTTTTTTTTATTTTAGTTTTATTAGTCACATTTCATTTTACTTATTATTTAAATAGTTTAAATAGTTTTAATTTACACTTTTATTTTCGGCATCTGCCGGTCTGTAGCATAAGGCTGAGCATTAAAAAGTACGTGCAAAAGTCCAGCCACACAGTTGCAAACTCACCACACTTTCACGAAGTTGCCATATGTTTGCCAACTACATATGGAAACTTGAGCGTGTTTACACGAGAGATAATATATTATAATTCTTACCACAGAGTATAACAGATATAAAAAATTTTACGTTTTAAAAACTTAAAAAGAGATAGCTAATATTTTGTACTACAATATCAGTGATGTGTATAGCATTTTGCAATATACAACACGAATTTGGTAGAAATTGAACAAAATGGCAATGTTGCTTTAAAAAATATTTAGGAAATTTATTTAGCTTTCTAATACATGTAATTTGGTTCAAATCCGTTAAGAACTGCTGGAGTTAGAGGCAAATTACTAAAAAAAAATATTTTTTAATTTTTTGGAAAAAAGGCATTTTGTCTTTGAAAGTGTTATACACCAAAATTCTTGGATTTTAGAGTAGATTGAGAAAATCGATGTTCATGAAGGAATTTCGAAAAAAACTGAGACGGTCTAATATACATCCCAATAATTCTCTATTCCCCTATTCTAAATAAAATCTCCCTAGGAAATTTTCCCCTTTTTCCTTATTCTAAACCAACTTCGAAAATGGGAAACTCTTCCCCAGTAATAAAGGAGGTATTACGAATATCAATTGAAGGGAGAATGTGATTTAGAATGAATTTTAGTTTTTTTTTTAATGAAAAATACATATCAATGCGTACCTTATTTTCAGGTCTAAGTCAATAAAAAGGAAACCTTTGGAGATCCTTCTGAATGGAATGCAAACCCACCCAAGTATGGTAGAAGAAATACAAAACATATTGCCTGCCTGGTTGAGTGTATGTTGCGGCAAAGCAGAAGGTAAAACAAGGGAGAAATTAAAACATAAAGCGAGAAATGTCAAAGCCAAATTAGAATTATCAACGTAACCAACAGTATTTTAAAAATAACAAAAGTTGAAATTAAAGCAACAAACGCTTAGCGTTAAAAGCAGAAGGTAAAACAAGGAAGGAAACAAAATATAAAGCGAGAAATGTCAAAACCAAATTAGAATTATCAACGTAACCAACAGTATTTTCAAAATAACAAAAGTTGAAATTAAAAACAGAAGGAAAAACAAAGGAGAAACCAAAACATAAAGCGAGAAAAGTAAAAGCTAAATTAGAATTATCAACGTAACCAACAGTATTTTAAAAATAACAAAAGTTGAAATTAAAGCTGAAGGTAAAACAAGGTAGAAAACAAAACATAAAGCGAGAAGAGCAAAAGCTAAATTAGAATTATCAACGTAACCAACAGTATTTTAAAAATAAAAAAGTTAAAATTAAAGCAACCTAGCGTTAAAAGTAGAAGATAAAACAAGGGAGAAAACAAAACATAAAGCGAGAAATGTCAAAGCCAAATTAGAATTATCAACGTGACCAACAGTATTTTAAAAATAACAAAAGTTGAAATTAAAGCAACAAACGCCTAGCGTTAAAAGGAGATAACAATATTGTATTAAATACAACGTCAACAAACTAAAACCAATACACACGTATAGCCTAATTCAGCAAAGTATTCGCCGCCAAAATAATTTAAGCACTCAAATAAAGTCGTCTTTACTTAAGAGCGGACTTTAGGTCTACCATAGACAAGTTAAAGTATACTTCTGATGTTAAAGTTGACTGTAAATATAAAACTAGCTGAAGTTATTTTTAACTCATTTAACAGCAGCATCAACTGTTCTTCGCCATGTAAAAAAGTTCGACAAAAAGTCAAAAATATTTAAGTTGCAAGATATTGGCAGAGATTTTGCAATTATTGAATATTGAATCAATAAAATTAGTACCAAAATAGAATACATTTGATATTAATCTTTCCTGTTCTATTTTTCCAGCACAAACTGTTTTTTTTCTTTAGCTTCCAGGTTACATTTATTGTTTGTCACCTTTTGTTTTTTTTTTTAATTTTCTAAGTCAGCTGTTCAGCGATGCCACTTGTCTGTAATTTGTTGTATAGTATGAAAACATTTTCTTTATTAGAGGTGATACCCAGTTAAAGTCGGTTCAATTTAAAACATACTTTAGTTTGGACTATAGTTGAAAAATAAAATAAAAAGCGGGTTTTTATTTTAAAGTTGTTTTTAAAAAGAACCGACTTTATTGTTTGACTATGATTATGGGCCATTATCTCTCGTGTAAACACACTCAAGTTGCCAAATGTAGTTAGCAAACATATGGCAACTTCTTGAAAGTGCGGTGAATTTGCAACAAGAATTAAAATGTGTGGCTGAAACGACAGACGCCGAAAATGAAAGTATAAATTAAAACTATTTAAATAAGTGAAATAAAATGTGACTATTAAAATTAAAATAATAAAGAAAAAAACTAAAACAAACAAAGACGTTTTCTTGCTACCAACCAACAACAACATAAGGTTGGCTTATTGGGAAAGTGAGAGTGCTCAAATTATTTGGTACTGATCTGCCGCAACCACTCAAGACAGCTGATTGTGCACAGTGGTTTAGAAACGTGGTTGGAGCTGAAGTGTAAAATTTTGGAAAATTGTGTCTGAATTACTATCCAATAGAACTAACTATGGTGCAAATTTCATCCCAATCGGAAGACATCGATTTCAAAAGTTGGTTCACTTGACATGAAATATATACATATATGAAATTAAAATCAGGCACTTATTTGTTTAGTTAATAAACTATTTGGAATTCTTGCATCATTGAAGCATGAATTTGTGAATCATAAACAATCTTTTGTGTGTATGAAGCTTGATAATGTTGGCAAATGTAGTATGTTTCTGGATTAAGAATTATTTTGTTGCGGCAGGTCAGTCTCAAATAATTTAAGCACTCTCACTTTCACTAGAAAACCAACCTTATGTTGTGGTTGCTTTTTTAGGTTTTAGTTCTTTTTATTATTTTAATTTTATGAGTCACTTTTTATTAAAATAGTTTTAATTTTTATTTTCGGCCGTCCGTCTCTCACATAAGGCTGAAAATTGAGAAGTACGTGAAAAGGTCGAGCCACACATTTTAGTTCTCCAAATTTAAATTTTTTGACTTTTTCTCTCTTTTATTTTTAAGGTTTAAATATTATCTTTGCAAGGTGAATTGTACGCTAAAAACGATGGCGAGTTTTTGTCGATTTTTAAGGATTTTTTAGTAGGTATGTTAAAAAAAAAATTCGCCGATTTAAAATTTTTTAAATATATCCTATACAAAATTGTGCGCTTACAACGATGCGATATTATTTCGAAAAAAAATTTTCGACCAAAACTCGTACAAAATTATTTTTTTTTTTCCAAAAAAAATTGTATCGCCATCGCCTTTATCGTGCGAATTTCTTTAGAAATGAGTGAAGAAAGTACATAAAAATTTGTTTCTAGATTTAAAAATAACATAAAGGAGTAAAAAATCGAAAAATAAAGTTTTTTCGAGAAAAAATTCGACCAAAACTCGTGAAAAAAAATCGAAAAATAAAGTTTTTTCGACAAAAACTCGTCTAAAACTCCAATAAATTTTTTTTTTTCCGAAAAAATAATATCGCCATCGTTTTAAGCCTACAATTTCACAATTTATTTAAAAAAACTTAAATCGGCGATTTTTTAACATACTTACTAAAAAAAACCTTAAAAATTACCACGTAAAAAATATGTCTACCAAATTTTCACTGTAACGTTTTGTAAAAAAAAATGCAAAAATTGTTTTTCAGTTTTATTTGCAGAATGTGGAACTACAACTTTTTCTACATAAGGGGCATATCTATGACATCATGCAGGCTTGAAAGGAAGTTGCTGCCATTGTAACGATGAATATAAGATAATTGTGATTTATTTATTTTTTTAAATTGTCAGTATGTACTTTTATAGAAGCAGAATGCAAGAAACGATGGCAGGGTCTTCGTGATTCTTACAAAATATGCAAAATAATGCAGCAGGTTCCATTCATTTGCACCTTTTGGAAATATTTTGAGGCCATGTCATATTTAGATGGCATCACAAGTTCCAGAAGGTAAGTGCTATCATCTGCTAATTCGATAAAAATATAAAACTCATATTGTCTTTTCCTTTTTAGCACTATTGTCCAATACAAACAGCGCGGAGGAGGAATATCTATTTTATATGATTGACGTAGATTCTGCAGATAGCTACTACTCGCTTCTCAGTGTTCAACAAGCGTATGCGAAAAAATGTTTTTTAACAAGATCGGTCGAGAACTTTCTGAGTTACAGGGGGTCGAAATTTTACATTTTGGCCAAGAACTTTCTGAGTTACAGGGGGTCAAAATTTTACATTTTGGCCATGTAACTTATTACCTAGTGTTCATAGCAAAATGTGTCCTCAATAGTTTGGATAGCTATTTCTTCAATCTTTCGGGAAAAAAATTAAAAATAATTTTTTTTTTTCCAAAATCAAAAAAAAAAAATTTTCTCAAAAGAATTTGGTCGCTGGGATATCTATCAAAATAAATGTTTTGTGACTCAAATACAATTTTTTACTTTTTTTGCAAAATCAAAAAACTTTGTTGACTTTTTTTTCCAAAAAAATGTTTTTTTTTGCTTAAAATAAAGCTTTGGTTCAGTTGAATCACCTAATGTCTGTTGATTCAACTGTTTTATGATGAGTTTCAAAAGAGACTTTGTACTTGCATTGAAATTTTTTGGTCTCTTAGTGGGATATGTTTTATTTTGTAACTCAAGACATACAATTTTTGTGTTAAAAATTTATTTTGATATATGTATATACCACTCGCAGCCCACTAAGAGACCAAAAAGCTCTTAAAGGAATAGACCTGAGCTTTCTTTTGAGCAAAACCATTTTTTAAAAAGGGACCATTTAGGAAAAAAAGTTCGATTTTGCAGAAATAGACTCAAACATTTTATGAGTTGGGTTACAAAATACTTATTTTGATAGATATCCCATTTTCATCCCACTAAGCTACCAAAAACCTCTTAAAGTAATGGACCTAAGCTTTATTTTGAGCGAATAAAGCTTTCTTTTGAAAAAAAAAAATTAGATTTTGCAAAAAAAGTTACTAAATATTTATTTTGCTAGATATCCCACTCTCATCCCACTAAGCGACCAAAAACCTCTTAAAGGAATGGACAAAAGCTTTCTTTTAAGAAAAAAAAATTTAAAATGGGTCCATTTTGAAAAAAAGAGTCAACAAAGTTTTTGATTTTGCAAAAAAAAGTAAAAAAATTTATGTTTTGAGCTACAAAACATTTATTTTGATAGATATCCCAGTCGCATCCCACTAAGCGACCAAATAGGTATTCAAGGAAAATATCTAAAAAATGTTTGATTTTGGAAAAATAAATTAAAACAAATTTTAATTTTTTTCTTTCGAAAGATTGCAGAAATAGCTATCTAAACTATTTGGGACACATTTTGCTAAGAACAATAGGTAATAAATTACATGAATGAGAAAAAACAGCTGCTGCCCCTCAAACTCAGAAAGTTCTCGACCGATCTTGTTGAAAAATTATGTCTGGATTACTTTCCAATAGAACTAAACATCGATTTCAAAAGTTGGTTCATTTGACATGAAATGCCCCATATGTAAAATTGTATAACAATTTGTTTATTCAATTAAAAAATAATTCTATTGGACTCTTTTACTCACAATTTTACAATTATAGCAAAAAATCTGAACTTTTATTTCGCAACGGAAAACTTTATTACATTTTTAAAATTACAGATTTTCTTTATTTACTGTCATCCTTAACGCTGTTATCCAGTTCATTCAATAGAATGTTCAAAAAGTAACATTTTAAGATAGAAGAGGTGCTAAAAAATTTCGTCTTTCTACACTATTACCAATTATATTTCAAAAGTTTCTAATTGTATTTCAGAAATTTCCAATTGAATTTCAGAAATTTCTGAATTTTCTAATTGTATTTAAGAATATTCCAATTGTTATACCCTTCACCATGAGTGGCAGGGGTTTGTCATTCCGTTTGTAATTTCTACATATTTCATTTGCAACCCTACAAAGTCTATATATTCTGGATCGTTATAGATAGCGAAGTCGATATAGCCATGCCCGTCTGTCCGTATGTATGTTGAAGTCAACTTTCCGTAGCTACCATATAACTTACATACATTAATATATCGGGAATTCTTTCAGCTCGGCTATTATTTAAAATCGAGAAAATCGGCCCACAAATGGCGGAGATATAAAGAAAAAACCGGTACAACCTCTATTTTTGGAAATTTTTTTACCTATATATCGTTTACTAAGTTATAAATATAAACAATATGGATGTCTAATGATAGATATTTTAAAGTCCATGTATATAAGCCTATAGTAAGTTGGACCTACAATGGGTCAAATCAGGAACAAATATTTTTTAAATCGAATTTTTTTCACAAAAAAAAAATTTGTTTCTCATACATTTTTTTTTTCACTGATAAATTAAAAAATTTAAAATTAAAGAAAAATTTGTTAAATAAACTTAAAAAATTTTAATTTTGTTTTATTTTTTTCAATTTATTAATGAAAAAAATGTATGACAAAAAAATGTTTTTTTGTGAAAAAAAATTCGGGTTAAAAAATATTTTTCCCGATTTTGACCCATTGTAGGTTCTCACGATGGTGAAGGGTATAATAACAAACAAACGAACTAAAAGTATTTTTTATACAGGACGAAATTTTATTTTAAATTTACAATTTGGGAAAACTACAGTGTTAAGATAGTTGCGGTAAAATTTATTATCTTTTGTCCTGCGTAAGTTTTTGAAAATCCCGCCATTTTTCATATATTTTTAAAATTGTCCCGCTTTTTGCAAAAATAAAAATGGCAACCCTAGATTTAATTAAAAATTTAATTGAAATTTGTAAAGGAATTCAGTTACTATATTTAATACAATTTTATTTCAATTAAAATTTTTAAATTCAATTTAATTAATAGTATCATTTTGATGATTAGAGCGAAATCAATTATTTTAAAATTAATATAAGCAATTTCATAATTAAAACTCATGTTAATTTTTGTCTGTTTTGCAACGCTATCGAAATATTAAAGAAATAGCTATCTAAACTATTTGGTACACATTTTGCTAAGAACAATAAGTAAAAACCAGTTCGGCCAAAATGTAAAATTTTGACCGATTTTTGTACAATTATACACCAAATTTGCTATCCAATACAACATAAGCATTTAGTTTAGCCTTGGCTAAAAAAGAAAGAGCTTTTGAAGATGTTAACTTTTTTAAGGGCATTTGTCTGTCTGTCCTTCTTGGAGAAGCAGGGCAACAGGTTGAACAAATAATTAGTGAATTGCCATTATCACAGCAAACAATAATTATACGGACTAAAGACATAGGACAATTTTTACAATGGAAACTAATAAATTGGATATTTGCGACACTAGCCAAATGGTTGTTTGCATCAGAACAGTAGACAACGATTTTAACACTTTTGAGAAAATATTAAAAATATTAATGAATTTTTAAGAAAATATGCGATTTTAAAAGATCAAATTTCTTGCCAAAATTTATCCAATTTTCCAAAAATGCAAGAAGTTTTTGAAAATTTTCCAAATCAAAATAAACTTCAAATGTATTGTAAGGAACTAAATAATGTTCTAAAAAGCTTTCAAACTAGATTTCAACGCAGCAAATAACATTAGGACAGAATTGACATTGATGCGTCAAGATATTTTCATTCCAATGGAAACCGGAATACAATTTTGGAAAAGTATTTGCCCCAAAAAATTCAGGTATAGTAGAAATTTAGTACTAAACATTTATTCGATGGTTTCAACTAAATATATCTCCGAGACTGCATTTTCCCCAATGTTCCAGATTTAAAATAAATATAGAAACAAATTGTCCTATAGCCATTTGGAAACATTATTACGCATAAAATGCTGTGGAATAGAAATATATATTGACGAATTAACTAATTTTATAAACTCCAATAAACAAACTTAATTATTTTTCAAAAGCCTTAATCAAACATTTTTATATAAAAACAAACATACTTCCTTATTAATATTGTCAACCAAAACACAGTGGATTAGAAAAGTTTTTTTTTTAAATAATTCGGTATTTCGGTAACTATTTGAGATATTGCTACGAAATTCCACATGGTTGGAGCTGAGGAATTTTCGAGTTGATTTGCAGTTGTTCAGCTTCCTAGCGCTAATGGGGGCCAGTGCGTTGCTCCTCAAATTTGGTCACCTCGGGTCTAATTCAACTTTTTATATAGACAAGATAACTGTTAAGAAGTTGTTTTTATTTTATTTAGAATTTTATCACCAATATAGGTCATATTTTAGAAAAAAAAAATTCGACCCTACATAGGCCCGCCACATCTAAAAAACCAAAAAAAGATCGAGCAAAATTTAAAAAAATAAATTAATAAACCTAAATATATCTTCAACTACTAGAGATAACCTACACATGTAAGCGTATTTTTATAGATCTTCTTAAGCACTATTTATATTTTAAATTTCAGCTCATTCCGATCATAAATAGATTTTTGGCGATTTTTTTAAAAAAAAATTAGACCCGAGGTGACCAAAAATTTAAAAAAAAAAAATCTCCAAAAATCCATTTATGATCCAAATGAGCTGAAAATGTAAATAGTCCTTGAGAAGATCTACATAAAATACGCTTACATGTGTTGGTTATCTCCATTAGTTGAAGAGATATTTAGGTTTATTGATTTATTTTTTTTTAATTTTGCTCGATCTTTTTATGGTTTTTTAGATATGGCGGGCCTACGGAGGTTAAAAATTTATTTTTAAAACATCAGCTATATTGCCGATAAAATTCTAAATACAATAAAAAAAATTGCTAACAGTTAGCTCGTTCCTATAAAAAGTTGTGCGCATCCAAAGCCCATATATTTTAGATTTTGTAGAAAAAAAATTTTCTTCAGGACTATTCAACTATACAACTTTTATATGACCCGGAAAGAGAACTTAGTGCAAAAGCGTGTAAACTAAAATTTAGATCACTTAAGCGAACACAACATCCCCCAGGCCTATCCAAACTTGGCCAATTTTAAAAAATAATTTTAGGTTTGAGTATAAAATTCTAAAAAGGCAAAGCACCGATCTATAAAGTTCTTCCATATTTGTATAACCCTATATGTTACTTAAACACTTACAAAGTTTTTTTTATTATCACACGGTAAATTACGTCACAGTATGAATTTTTCTAAAAAACTCAAGTTTTGGAACACATTTTCCCCATTTTATGATTTCGGTATTTTAAAATATTCGTTCTCTGCAGTCATACGATTGCCTCAAATTTCATAAATTTGGTTGCCGTAAATTGGCGCACAACGATTAAGGGACAATAATTGCCGACTTCAAGTTACATAATTGTTATGGTATGCGACAATACTGAGAAATATTTAACTACAGGTTATCCAGAGCAAAGCGCTTACAAATATTTTCTGGACCTTTAATATTCAACGCAGAAAAAACGACTTTCACAACTTTAGCTTGCTATCGAGTAGTTACACGGTAGCCGTTCCAGGATTGCATTTGATTAGGGTAGATTAGAAAAATATTGTCGATGGTTGCCGTGTGAACCAATAAATTGTGAAATTACACGATTGTCGCATAAAGTATACCAATAATTGGTGCATTTTGGCAATCGTGTAATCCTACCTTAAGTCTACACGAATCTTTTCTAACACGGATTGAAATTTCTACTTAAGATGGTCATTTAAGCACTCGTTGCCCTGTGACTTCGATTATATCTGAAATTGCACAAACAGAATATGAATACTATTAACCCTATCAGACATTTTGTCCAATATATTGGACATTTTGTTTTTTCCTTTTGAAGTCATGTAGCGTTGCCGCAAATATACAGATTTTTACAGTACAGAGTGTTTACTAGATTATATATAAAAAATTTAAAAATAGGTCCCATTTAGAAAAAATTTAGATTTTGCAAATAAAAAGTCAAAAATTGTATGTCTTGAGTTACAAAATATTTATTTTGATGGATATTCCACTCGCATCCCACTAAGCGACAAAAACATCTAAAAGGAATATACCTATGCTTTCTTTTTTAAAAAAGGACCCATTTTGAAAAAGAAGTCAACAAAGTTTATGATTTTGCGAAAAAGTCAAAAATTGTACGTTTTGAGTTACAAAACATTTATTTTGATAGATATACCACTGGCATCCCACTAAGCGACCAAAAAGGTCTTCAAGGAAACTATCTAAGCTTTCTTGTGAAAGAGAGAAAAAAGGGACCATTTTGATTTTTTTAATTTTTTTTCCGATAGATTGAAGAAATAGCTATCTAAACTATTTGGAACACATTTTGCTAAGAACAATAGGTAATAAATTACATAGATGAGAAAAAACACCTGCTTGGCCAAAATGTCAAATTTTGACCCCCCCCCCCCCAACTCTACCAATCTTGTTGAAAAATTTTGTATGAATTACTATCCAATAGAACTACTCATGGTGCAAATTTCATCCCAATCGGAAGACATCGATTTCAAAAGTTGGTTCACTTGACATGAATTGCCTCATATATGTGATTTAAACATCTAATTTTTCATTACTTTCTGTTAAATTAAGTTATTTTCATAAGTTCGATAGCGTTGTATAAGTGTGTGTGAGACATAGTATTATTCAGTGCTTTTTGAAAATGATAATTACATTAATTTAAACTCTAAAAAAACGTATAAATATTAATGAAGTATTTGTATATTAATTACATTCATTTATAAGAAACATCTCAACTAAGAAACTTTGTCCAAAATATTAAACCTCACTTGGCAGCTAGGTGTGACGATTTACCTGTAATTTGACTTCATATTCTTAATTAGCAGCCTCAAATTAGCTTACACTGAAATTTTCAGTTCTCTTTCCCAACTATTTCTGTATAATGTCTGAAAGGGTTATGCAATGACCAAAAATAACACATAAGAAATAAAACAAGTAAGAGAGCTATATTATATACCCTTCACCAAATATACCTTAAAATAAAATTAAAAATTTTTTTTAAAATTTTTTTTTTTCAAAATAGTTTTTAAAAGTTTTTTTCAATTATTTTAAAAAAAATTTTTTAACTTATTAGTGAAAAAAATTTATGACAAAAGAAAGTTTTTTGTGAAAAAAAAATTCGGGTTAAAAAATATTTTTGCCGATTTTGACCCATTGTAGGTCCAACTTTGTATAGCCTTATATACATCGTTGTAATGGATATCTATCATTAGATATCCATATTGTCTATATTTATGACTTAGTAATCGAGATATAGATAAAAAATAGGCAACAAAAATAGAGGTCGTCTCGGATTTTTGCTCATATCTCCGTTATTTATGGACGGGTTTTACTGATTTTAAATAGGAAACTTCTCGAAAGCATGTCTGACAGAACTATTGAGGATTTGAATCCCGAAGATATCTGGGGTCTTCAGAAAATTGATTTCAACAGACAGGCGGACGGACGGATGGACAGACAGTCAGACAGACAGACAGACAGACAGACAGACAGACAGACAGACAGACAGATAGACAGACAGACAGACAGACAGACAGACAGACCGATAGACAGACAGACAGACAGACAGACAGACGGACATGGCTAAATCGACTCCACAATCTATAAGGATTCAGAATATATATACTTTATAGGGTCGGAAAATTATATTGTGGAAATTACAAACGGAATAACAAATTAATATATACCCTTCTCACGAAGGTGAAGGGTATAATAAAATAAAATGTATTTATAATAATCATGCGTAATATAAGTTATAATTTTTAAGTCCTTGCTTTAAAAAATAATAGAGCTTTAGTTTCTCAAACAATTTTGCCTTTTTTATGCCAAATTTCAACCAAAAATTGCTACTGTCAGTATATTCATACCGTCTCTCTTTTTCTGTAGCTGGATTTCTAACAGTAGTCAACAATATAGATGATGCTGGATATACGCCATCGCCCAGTTATACACCATTGTGTTGAAGATCACTTAAAAATTGTCAATCAGTTTGGTGAAAATTTCACCGCAAAAATCACAAGGTAGAAAGAACTTACGTCGAAGTCTTCATTATCCACTTCAAATGGATTGCAGCGTGTTTTATACGTCTTAACATTTTTCGCCATGTTTTCGTCTGATAATATTTGAATATCTCTCCAAATTTATTTTGGTACTAAAGTAACTGTCTATATTTCAACAAATAACATTAAAATTAAATTTGAACAAAAATATTGACCAGAATTTTTATACAGCGTTTTTGTTAGATTATCTAATTTAATAAATAATAAAAATGGTACCTTAAAGGACTAAAAAGTCCTTTTCCATCCCTGGAACACATACAGCACAAATTGGTTTCGTATTTTACAATGTATTCTGTTGCATTTAGAATGATAATTTTATTTTACTATTTTATAAAACAAAAAATAAAAGGCAATAAGTTCAATAAATAAGTAAATAGCTGTCTATGTATGGTTGTATGTACCCAGTAGTTCTTGAAGTAGTCAATGTAGCCACAGTAATTTTTAGTGAGAAGTCTCTAAGTAATCTAGGGTGTAATCATTTAAAAGGTTTATTTTGTACTGCACTGTAGAATGTATGTAGAAATATTCTATTCTATTGATCTATATCTCGATAAATAAGTCCTAAATATAGACAATATGGATGTCTAATGATAGATATTTCAAAGTCCATTGCAATGGTGTATATAAGGCTATGCAAAGTTGGACCTACAATGGGTCAAAATCGGGAAACATATATTTTAACCCGAATTTTTTTTCACAAAAAACATTCTTTTGTCATAAATTTTTTTCACTTATAAATTAAAAAAAAGGAATTTTAAAAATTGGAAAAAACTTAAAAAAAAAAAATTTTGAAAAAAATTAAAAAAATTTTTTTTTTATAAATTTAAAAAAAAAGAATTTTAAAAATTGGAAAAAACTTTGAAAAACAATTTTGAAAAAAAAATTAAAAAAAAAATTTTTTAATTTTATTTTAAAGTATAATTTGGTGAAGGGTATATAAGATTCGCAACAGCCGAATATAGCTCTCTTACTTGTTAAAATAATAAGTTTTATTAACTCGAATAATACCAACAAATATAAACTTTTATTCATATTTGATGCCGGTACTTAGGTACCTAGTAAGGTAACTATCATGTGAATCCCATGTGTTGACTACTTTTGACCAGCTATAAGACACTTTGTTAATGCCATTTTTGTAACTAGTGCTCACCCTAAGTAATAGATAAAATCACTAGTTCGGGACAGTCACCCAGAACTGTTGGATATCTATACATATTTTAGTATAAATTCATATACTTGTTGTTGTGTGTGTAAGAGTTCCGTTTTACTTTTTACGATCATAATTCAGCTCTGATGTTTCCCAAACATTTTAGAAACCTTTCGAAGGTATTGCACACACATACAACTCACACACTCTTTAAACGTACATCCCTTCACCCTGCCAACATTTTCAAACGAAATGGTTTTGTTACAAATCATCTTCAACAAAGGCATGTTTTGGGGATGAAAATATGCTCTTCTAAAATTATATTAGAGTGTAGCAAAACATATTATAATGACCTTAACAAAATTGTTGTAAAAAATGTTTGGTGCAAAACAACCTAACATAGTAAACAGAGGTGACAATTTTGACGTTTCAAAAATGCCCAAATCAGTTTGCTAGGACAGCTGTGATGAAAAGAGAAAGATACAATGCCGAAAAAAATATTCCGTATTTACTGGTATATGAGATTTGTCTTCGTAGGACAGTTACGGCATATAAGTAAATATCTGTTGAAATTACGGGCATATGATATAAATAGCAAAATTTTATCGTTGTACTATTAACAGATCATAATAAAATCTTTAAATTTAGAATGGAGACTTGCATAGCCATAAAATAAATAGGTTTAACCAAATATGTATGCACTTCATGGTACCTGTTTGTATTATATTATATATATATATATTTTTTTTTAATAAATATTTTATTTATTTATCTTCAATTTATATAACCAAGCCTTAGGGGCAATTAATGGCTAATAAAAGCTACTAAATAAAATAATTAAATATATTAACTTTTAACAAAAATAGTACAAATAAAAAATAGTATAAACAAGTAATTAAAAAATTATTAACAATTTTTCTTTTTAAACAAACATTTAAATAAATATATAGTTAAGTAAAGTATATAGTTATCAGACCTTTTTTTAAAGAAAAAATATCATTAAGATATATGTAATAACAAAACAAAAATTATAATGCTTGAATGTAAATATCTTTTAAAATTTGAGGAATAGTTAAAGATTTATTATAAATCATGTGTAACTACATAATTCATTAGTTTCCTTCGAAAGGCATAAGCCGAAAATGAGAAACATCTTAGATCCCTAGGTTGTGTATTCCATATTCTTGATAATCTTATCTGGAATGATCTTTCAAATATTGCGGAATGAAAAGGTGGATATAAAAATTGAGGGTTCCTATCAGAATTTATCAAATGGAAATTGTCTACTATATAATCAGGAAAACCGTTTACGAAAACCTTGTAAAAAAATATTAATAACCTTATAGCTACATAATTATGAAATGAACATCGAAGAAATCTGTCCACAAAGGGAGTTACATGGTGACGTATTCCCAAGGGAAAAACAAATCTCACGATTCTATTGAAAATTCGTTTAAATGTAGCAAATTCACGACCTGTAGCACCAGAAAATACTTCAATACAATACAAAATATGTGGCATTAATAAAGCATTAGCGACACGCATTCTAATAGAAAATGGAAAATATATATCAAGTGAATATAACCTTCTCAATAAAAATGATATTCTGGAAGAGATGCTGTTAATATGAGCTTTAAAATTTAAGTGATCATCAATCAAGACACCGAGACATTTCATCCTATTTACAAATTTAATACATGTGCCATCAAGTGTAATCTCTATATCATCAGTTCGGAAACCAAATCCCATTAATTTAGTCTTTCTTGAATTAAGTTTAAATCCATTTTCAGAAGACCAAGTTAAAACTCTACTAATAATGTAATTAACTCCTTCCTTTAAGATATCAGGAAACTGTGAATCTGCATAGTAAAGAAACTGATAGACAAAAGGCCTACAAGGCAGACCATTTCCTATCTTCAGAAGGTCATTCAAGTACAGCATAAACAGTAATGGCCCAATAACAGACCCTTGGGGTACACCACTTACTACACGAAGTATTGAGGAATTGGAGTCTCCAATCGAGACATACTGGCTTCTACAACATAAATAAGAATATATAAGCTTGCAAGCCAAAAACGAAAAATCAAAATGCCGCAATAATTTTACCACAAGTCTTGAATGTATAACCCTCTCAAAGGCTTTCGATAAATCAAGAGAGATAAGTACAACATTCTTGCCTTTATCTACAAAATTTCGTATTGAATCTATTAAACCAACATGAAGTGCACTGGAACTATAGCCACATCGAAACCCTGATTGAGCTGAATGTAACAATGAGTTACCATCAAGATGAAGCAACATTTGATTCATAAAAATATGTTCAACAACTTTAGACAGAATCGGAAGGACAGATATCGGACGCAAATTATTAAAAGAAACAGAATCACCTTCTTTCTTTATAGGAACTACTCTAGCCATTTTCCATTCTTCGGGAAATACCGATGTAGTAATGATTGAGTTAAATAAATGAAGTATGTGGGAAGAAAGAAATGGGAAAATAATTTTTAAGAATTTCAACGACAACCTATCATGACCTGAGGCATTCGACTTAATTTTTCCAAAAGCTATATACAGATCCTCAATATCCACACAATGAAATGAAAAAGCTCCTACAGTGTTATCATTTAAAGAGTCAATTGAGAAAGGTACATCTTCATTTTGGCATGAAACAAAATATTCATTAACTTCACTAGGATTTACGGTAATGAGATTATCTCGAGTCTCTAAGCAACCATTATTCCTTAAGAAATTCCACATTTTCTTCGGACCAAAATTCCGAAACATAGTTGAATAAGCACGCTCCTTAGCCACTTTAATTACTCTCTTAGCGCGATTTCTATATTCACAATATATTGACCAATTTCTATGATTCCTATTCCGGAGATAATATTTATAGGCTATATCCCGTAACGAGATATGATATACTATATTAGGCGACTTAAACCAATTATCAGTTTTAAAACAAATCTTACGCCGTACAATTGGTACCAAGGAGTGCAAAATATCTACATTCGACATAAAAACTGATAATTGAATATTTACGTCCGCAGTCGAGTACATACCACAAAAATCTAACGAATCCACAGTATGTTCTAATGCTTCCATATTTAGTGCATTATAATCGGGATATGAGACATATTTTGTGAATGATTGAGTAGGAATATCAAGAGAAATATAAATAAGAGAGTGATGAGAAATACCTGGACATTGCATTTGACCAGATGAACCAACAACAAGAGAGGGGCTCAACAAAAAATAATCGATAAGAGAAGTAGAATTATTATTAACATCATAATGAGTAGGAGCCGAATTATGATGACAATTCAAACCTATACCATGACATATCTGTCTAACTATATTAGAATTTCTAGAACAAAACATATTCATATTAAAATCCCCCATAATACAAACATTACTATACCTAACAATCATATCACCAACAATTTCATCCAAAATATTAAAATCGCCCTTAGGCAAATAAACCACACCTATTAGAATCTTCATACGACGTAAAATTATTTCAACAAATATTGATTCAAATACACCATACCTATCAGATTTAAAAACCACCTTATATTTAATATTCTTAGATATAAGCAAAGCTACTCCCCCAGCCCTTACAGGTCTAGGTCTATCACTTCTACACATATCATAACCAGAAATATTGACAGCTTCAGTCAGAGTTTCCGGCTTAAGCCATGTTTCGCTCAGACCCACAATGTCAAGAACATTACCACTAAGAACATTCCTTATCTCATTCAATTTAAATGAAGATGAGGCTGTACTAAAACTTTGAATATTGTAATGACCAATATTTAAATATCCCATAAATTTTAAAAGGTTAGTACGAAGCACAGAGTTGTTGCTACATACTGGACCCAAATTAACAAAGTAATCCATAATAAATATATGTAAGAAAAAAAAAAAAAAAATCTGATAACTATAAGCAAATTAATAATATAATAATCTGACGTTAAAAAGAATGTAGATTCTGAGATGAATAATTAATATAGATTAATAAATAAATAAGAAAAATATATATAAATTGCAAATAAAAGCTGATATACAAGGTTCAATAGAAAGAACATAACATTCTACTATTATAATACAATAAATTTCTTTAATCATTACTGATCATCATTTGATCATTTGATTTAAAAAAAAAATTTTTAAATTTAAAAAAAGTAAAAAAAATTTAAAAAAAATTCTAAAAAATTTCGTTTCCAAAAAATTCAAAAAAAAAAAAACAACTGGAAATATATATACTTTGAATATATCTTACTTTGTACTTGTCAAATGTCAAAGAATAAATGCTTCAAAAGTGACAGCTACCGAAATACCAGGTGATTCAAAATAACACCACTTGTTGGAAAACCCTTTATTAAACCGTAGCCTTTAAGATATTAAAAGCTGTGAAAAGCTAATAGGGCGGAATTTTTATATTACAACAGCTAATGAAATAATGCTTGTTTAAAATACTGCCATCTATGGAACAAATATTGATAATGGTCAAGCTATTAGAGATGGAAATGGAGTGATATTATTCCCAAGAAGATTTTTTTAAATTAGTGTCATCAGGAGAAGAACTAATATCAACTATCCTGGCGAAAGAGAATTGGTTGTGCGAAGGAGCCTTGCTAGCACAGTTGCTCAACTTTATCGAGTAATCCGTTTTGGTCAATGGAAGAAAAATCTAACATCGAAATGTTGGCTGGCATACAAATTCATGTAAAACAATTGTTTTGGGTAAAACACATGTTTGATTGAACCGTAATAAATGTTTATTTTGAAGGAGTGTGTGTTTTTTATTTCGAAATTATAGAAATTGAAGGAAAAAAGGAAACGTTTTTTAAGTGTGGGTGTGTGGGTGTGTGTGTGTGTTTGTTTGTTTGTGGCAGTGTGTGCCTTTTGATCCGTATTAGGCTGGCTAGTCAAGTGTGTGTGTTTTTGGTTGATTTTTTGGTACGTACGTACACGCTTGTGCTTAAAACTAAAGATTTATGAGGACTTTTCAAAACACACAAATATTTAATGTTTATTTTCATTTATTGAGCTGTTGTGGTGGCACGCGTCATTGGTTTTACTCTGTAAGATGACGATGATGTAAATTAAGAATACAATTTTCGTATCGGCATTTCACATCGACATGAGTTGATTAATGATGTTTAAATTCATGACCAATTGTTTCCTTAAATAACAGAAAACACATTAAAAATTAGCTGTTATTTATTTTAAGGACTACCGAGCAATATACATAATTGAAAATATTTAGGTAAAACGGAATTTTTAAACGACAATTCAATGATTTACAAGATCTCAAATAGTAAAATTCGCTTGACATATTTAGACTGTGGAAAATTCGATGGGACACAAACAAAAGGTGATAGCTGTCTGAAAATACACTCTGTTGATAATATAAGTGTATAATATAAGGTGTATGCATCTCATAATTGATTTTGGCAAATATTTGAAATTAACCATAAAACAAATTCTATCCTAAAGCTAAGATATCAAGCAATAATTATTTGCAGAAATTATAGTTATTATGTCAACAGAAGTATTCGAAAATGGCGACATAACACACTACTTTCTACTTTAAAGATTTGGGGAGTTAAAATTATACCATATTTAAGGCCGTAGTTTTAGTATTTATAATTATTAGTTTTAGTATTGTTTTACCTTGTTGGAAAGGGTATCTTGTCCAGATTCTATTTTCGTTATGAGTTTTGTATATATTGTTAGCAGATTTGAAATTTATTCATTTAAAATATATGTTTTTTGGCTTACCTACGTAAATTTGACTAGGATTTTAAATGTTGGCGCCATTTGCCGCCGATCTAATTTTAACATAGGATTAAAGTTTAACTTATTATATATCAAAACTAGCCTTTTCGTGCCAACTCAGAAATTTAAAAAAAAAGTATCAACTTTTTTATTTTAGTAGCTTTTCATTGCTTATTTTAATTTGAATGCTTAAAAGTGTTTAATAATATATAAAGAAAATGTTGTTCTTCACAAAACAATGTTTTAATTTTACTAATCGGATGAAAATTGTAATAGGTCTTCATTAACACCTTTTATAGTATTTTCTCCCCCAGCGCATATGAATAAAAAAAAATGTTTAGACTGAATTCGAACTTTTTTCGAAAAAGTTTAATAACTTTTGCAAATATAAACCGATTTTAACAAGTAATGTCTCGTTTTTTTCACTATAAACTTGTCTTTAAAACAATGTGCACAAAAAGTATGTTTCCATAGAAAAAATTTTAAATAACTATTGTTGAATTTGAAAAATTACAAAAAAAAAAAAAAATAAAGAAAATGCTAAATTTTTTACTAAAACTTAAATAATTTCTTGAAATATACATTTTATGAAAGATTAATTCCTTGCCTCTCCATAATTGTTTAAAATTTTTCAATCGCTCTAAAAATGTTTGAATTAGAAGCATTAAAGTACTACGGCCTACCCTAAAAAAGTTTTTTCAAAAAAACTCAAAATGTTGCGAGTGTTTCAAAATCTTTGTAAACTATTTTAAACTTTAAACTTCAAAAGCATTTTTTTCAAGTATCATACATTTGCTACCAATGGAGTTTTATTTTAACTCTACTGCAGCTGCACATGTTTTTCCAAAAATGCAACCTTTGGCCCTTGTAAATATTGGGGCTTAAAAGTCTAAGGGCCGAAGGTTGTATTTAAAAAAAAACTAAGCTAAGCTGTTAACAAATGTCAGTTGTTAATACTATTAAAACTAATGAAAAAGTACATATAAACACCTCTTTTACTTGTCTTAACATATCACTTTTATACAAAAACTAAAAAAATAAATCAAAAATGTATTTTTAACCATACATTATTTTTTTTATTATGATTCGATTTTTATGATTAAAAAAGCAAATTAAAGCTTAAAGTCCCACCTATTCAAGAAAAAAAAATCTTACAAAAATTCTCATCCATTCAAAAGTAAGAGATTTTTTATCCGAAAATGATCAACATTTTCCACTGTGCAATGGTATAATGGAGAATTTTATAAGAGAAATTGGATATTCTTTACTTTTGAGTTCTCAAGTTTTATTAAATCTAATGAAAAAATCGTTTAAATCGTTTCAATTATATACTTTTTTAAGAGAAGATCTCACTAAAATCCTAAAGAAACTCACATGTGTACAAAAAAGGATCTCAGATACCACATTTTGTTTTGCTATTACTTTCCTTGTTGAATTGTTATGATTCCTTTGTTTTTTATGATTTTGTTGTTTTTATTTATAAAATGCTTAAATAAGTATACAAAATTTGTGGTTCCATTTTCAATTTAAAATTAAAATAAAAATTATTCGGTTAATCGAATAATTTAAAATTAACCGATTATTAATCGATTAAATCTAAACTCCGATTAATTATTTGCTCGATTAACCGATTAATCCAGAAACCCGATTAATTGAATACCCTAATACGCGCATATCAAATTTTATCTTGATCGGACCAGCCGTTTAGAAATGCCAGATTTATTTTCAAAAAATGTTGATCCTGCCTCATTTTAAAAAAAATATTAAACCAAAATCAATATCTTCTTACTTTATATTAATGTATTTATGAAATTGAAGAAAATTTACAAATAAACAACTGCAATTTTTCTTAACAGAATGCTACTGCTATTTATATCAAAATCTTTATTTTAAAATTTCCTACCATACTTCATTTACAGAATATAAAAATATATTAAAACTTGACGGGTGTTTAATATATTAAATTAGTTAACTTATATACATTAAAGTTGGCTGATCTGCTTTTTAGTAATGACATTGAGGTAACAAAATCTATTAGTTTTTTTTGGTCCTTCGAATGGTATTTTTTTTGAAATTTCTATAATAATGAACCTATAAACAGAGAATTAATGATCCTGACCGAATTATAATCCAATAAAACTTTTCGACTATTTTATTATAATAAAACTAAAAATTTTAAATTAGGCACACATGATTCTGAATGAGTTAGAATTCAAAAAAGGTGACTTTAGAGGTACCTTTATTTAGCATTTTCTATAATAATGGAGCCAGAATCATGATGCTGAGGGGGAATACAAAATACCCTTCGAATGAGCTAGAGTCAAGATTACAATGAATCAATAAAAATGAAGTTAGAGGGAGACTTAATAATATTATTTCTTTCTTCCAATTGGGGTGGCGAAGCGCACCGGGTCAGCTAGTACTACATACTTTTGTCGGATATTTGAAAATAACTAAAGGTAGGGTCACACAAGGCAAATATTTGACCAAAAAGTCGTAACCACTAAATAAAATATATTTTATTGTAATTCTTTTACTTTATAAGCTCCTTTAAATAAAATTAAAAAAAAAATTTTTTTTAATATTTTCAAAATTTTTTTTAAATATTTAAAAAATTTTTTTTTTAAATTTTTTATTTTTTTAATTTATTAGTGAAAAAAATTTATGACAAAAGAATGTTTTTTGTGAAAAAATATTCGGGTTAAAAAATATTTTCCCGAATTTGACCCATTGTAGGTCCAACTTTGTATAGCCTTATTTACATCGTTGCAGTGGACTTTGAAATATTTATCATTAGATGTACATATTGTCTATATTTATGATTTAGTAATCGAGATATAGATAAAAAAAATAGGCCAAAAATAGAGGTTGTCTCGGATTCTTGCTCATATCTCCGTTATTTATGGACGGATTTTGCTGATTTTAAATAGGAAACTTCTCGAAAGCATGTCTGACAGAATTATTGAGGATTTGGATCCCGAAGATATTTGGGGTCTTCAGAAAATTGATTTCAACAGACAGACGGACAGACATGGCTAAATCGACTCCGCTATCTATAAGGATCCAGAATATATATACTGTATAGGGTTGGAAAATTATATTATGAAAATTACAAACGGAATGACAAATTTATATATATCCTTCTCACGAAGGTGAAGGGTATAACAACTTATATCTGGCCAAAATAAAAAGGATTTCTTTTGGGACATAGCGAACAAAAATAAGTACTTCCTGCAGAAGAAAAATAATCGTCAAATTTCCCTTATTTTTCGGCTTATTTGTAAGTAAAGCTTCAGCTGGGAATGAAAAATATTGCAAAATTTTAGAATCTTTGTGGGTAGGCAGTCTCTTTTTTGCCAAAAAATATGAAAACAAAAGACGGAAATATTTTACTTTTAATAATAACGTGTTAAGAACGTTACAAACCATAATAATTGTTACAAAACTCAATTTTGTTCAGGTAAATTTTCGTTTATTTTAATCGATTTCTATTTTGGTGTTATTTTTTGTTGAATATATAAAATGTTGAAATTTTTTCTAACTTTTTCAGCGTCGTTCTCAAAATTCAAAACGTGGCATGAGACCCGGCCCCGTAACCAATAATGGTTATTTGAACTTTTTGCGTGATTATCGAAAACAATGCTGCGGCATGTTACCTAGGGAAACTATAAGATGTGGAGCTAAGAGATGGATGAAAAAGAATTTTTTTTGCAAATTTTTTAAAAAAAAAATGCCGGAGAAGGAGAAAGAAAAGGATAACAAGGATGTTAGTTTATTAAATATCAATTGTTTTACATTTTCTTCAGAGCAAACCTCGACGTCGTTCTCAAAACGTTGCATGAGACCCAACACCGTAACCAATAATGGTTATTTGAACTTTTTGCGGGATTATCGAAAACAATGCCGTGGCATGTCACCTAGGGAAACCATAAGACGTGGAGCTCAGAGATGGATGAAACTGTCTGAGGAAAAAGAAAAGTATAATCGTTTGGTGAGTTTTTAATTAAATATTTTCTTATGTGAATATATAGGATTTAATTATTGATTTTTCTTTCAGGCCCAAAGAGGTCGTAGACGTATGTGTTACACTCTTTTTGCAAATATGAACTGAATTTGAAGCTAAACTCACCTTCCTATACGTAGTGCAATTGCCAATTAAAATATACATATTTATTCAATATAGCATTTGAAAAGCTGTTAAAATATTTCAGTAACAACATTTTTTAATTATTTGAAAAATAAATACCAAAAAATTTATTAAACAAAATTTTGTGTGCAAAAAAAGATTATTTAAAAGCAAAGTAGAACATTATAAAAGATGGTAAATCTTTCACTAGCCCATAGAAATCTTTAAAAAATTATTTAAATTTTCAATCTATAGGCTAAACGTGTTCGCAGTCGTTCTCGCAGTGGCAGAGCAAATCGCTGTATGAGACCGGGACATGTAACCAACAATGGTTATTTAAATTTCTTACGAAATTATGGAAAACCACGCTGTGGCATGACGCCACTAGAAACTGTAATACAAGGGGCCAAACAATGGAATAAATTGCCGGAGAAGGAGAAAGAAAAGGATTAACAAGGATGTTAATTTATTAAATATCCATTGTTTTACATTTTCTTCAGAGCAAACCTCGACGTCGTCAGCGTCGTTCTCAAAATTCAAAACGTTGCTAAGACCCGGCCCCTTAACCAATAATGGTTAATTGAACTTTTTGAGGCATGTCACCTAGGGAAACCTTAAGACTTGGAGCTCAGAGATGGATGAAACAGTCCGAGAATGAAAAAGAAAAGTATAATCGTTTGGTAAGTTTTTAATTAAATATTTTCTTAAGTGAATATATAGGATTTATTAATTGATTTTTCTTTCAGGCCCAAAGAGGTCGTAGACGTATCCATTAGGCTGTATGTAAAGGTGTAAAGATTTTGTTTTGTTTTTTAAAATAAACCTTATAAAATAACAAAAATTTTAAGTTTTCTGTTACAAAAGTGTAGTTTAAAAAAAAGTTTTAACCTTTGCTAAGAAAATTGTATGCTGGTTGGTAAGTTACTAACTAGATCATGTTACTAACTTATTCGTTTCGGGAGAAGATACATTCGAATTGCAATAAATTCCCCCACGGAAATGTTTCATGCAACATAGTCAGAAATTTTTTATGAAAAATTTTGTGATTTTCTGATTTTGGGAAGATTTTCCATTTAGTCAATTTTCATGTATTTGAAACTTATTTGCGTTGAATTTTATTTGACTACCAACACATTTCTGATCACTAAACTGATTTTCGTCACTAAATTAGGTCGTGTGAATTATTTCTATAGAAAATTATAAAATCATATCAGCATACCTCATATACCCTTTACCAAATTATAATTTAAAATAAAAAATTTAAATATTTTTAGGTAAACAAAAAAAAATTTTTTTTTTTTTTAATTGTTTTTCAAAATTTAAAAAAAATGTTTTTCAAATTGTTTTTCAAAATTAAAAAAAAAATTTTTAATTTTTTTTCCAAATTTTTTAAAAAATTTTTTTTAAATTTATAAGTGAAAAAAAAAATATAAAATAAATTTTTGGTGGAAAAAAAAATTCGAATTAAAAAGTTTTTTCCCGATTTTTACCCAATGTAGGTCCAAATTACTATAGCCTTATATAAATCGTTGCAATGGACTTTGAAATATATATCATTAGATATCCATATTGTCTATATTAATGACTTAGTTATCCAGATATAGATCAAAAATAGACCAAAAATCGAGGTTGTCCCGGTTTTTAATGACTTCATGAGCTTCAATATAGAAGATGGTGTTTGATTTTTCCAAATATCCTTTATATGAATCCTACTGGTCAAAGGTTCCGAATCTGCCAAATTTTTTATCAATCGGAATGGTACGAATGCCACCATGAACATATCTGTGTCTAAGGTATTTTCACATACATATTGCTTGTATTGTTTTTGTCCAGATGAACCATCACATCTCCATTTGCAAAATAAAGTTAACTTGCAGCTTCCATATTTCTTCAAATCATTTCCATTAAATGTAAGTAGCAAGCGCTGAGCTGTATGATTAAGTAGATTTTGAAGTAGTACCTCTACTTCACCGGTGGCAAACAATCCTACTTAGCAGCAGTTATATGATCATATGATGGATAGTGATTTGAGCGTTTTTCAATCGCACGCAATCTGAGCTGATTATATTGCTGTTTTGTTAATTTCAGATCCAAAAATAATTTGAGAACTAACTATCCTTAAAATTAACAAAACAATATTTTATATATTTATATATGGGGCATTTCACGTCAAGTGAACCAACTTTTGAAATCAATGTCTTCCGACCGGCATAAAATTTGCACCAATGTTAGTTCTATTGGATAGTAATTCGGACACAATTTTTTAACAAGATTGGTCAAGAACTCTCTAAGTTATAGGAGGTCAAAATTTGACATTTTGGCCAAACAGGTGTTTTTTCTTATACATATAACTTATTACCTATTGTTCTTAGCAAAATATGTCCCAAATAGTTTAGATAGCTATTTATGCAATATTTCGAAAAAAAAAAATAAAATATTTTTGACTTTTTTTTTAAAATGGGCCCTTTTTTTCTTTTTTTTAAGAAAGCTTAGATGTTTTCCTAAGCGACCTATATGGACGCTTAGTGGGATGCGAGTGGGATATCTATAAAAAATATGTTGTAACTCAAGATATAAAATTTTTGACTTTTTTTGCAAAATCAAAAACTTTGTTGAATTTTTTTAAAAAAATTGAATCATTTTTTAATTTTTTTTTTGCTCAGAAGAAAGCTTATGTGTTTTCCTTTAACACTTTTTTTGTCGCTTAGTGGGATGCGAGTGGGATATCTATAAAAAATATTTTGTAACTCAAGACATAATTTTTTTTACTTTTATTTGCAAAATCAAAAACTTTTTTGACTTTTTTTTTCCAAAATGGACCCTTTTTATACCCTCCACCACCACAAGTGGTGAAAGAGGGTATATATAAGTTTGTAATACCGTGTGTAACATTGAGAAATATTAATCTGAGACCCAACAAAGTATATATATTATTGATCCTTATGAAATTCTAAGTCGATTGAGAAATGTCCTTCTGTCTGTCCGTCTGTCTGTGTAAAACACTCTCACGCCCAAAACACAAAAGCAAAATTAATGAAATGTATAGCAAAATGTTTATAATTTGTCTAAGCAGTTTGGTATTGAAAATCAGCAAAATAGAATTGGTAGAACCAGGGTTATGGATTAAAATGTAAGACAACCTCCAAAAATTTTGATCATTTTCACATGTTTTTTTCTGATTTTTGGTAAATTCATTGCAGAGAATACCATGAAATTTTGCACTCATTATTTATATGATAAAAGGACAAATTCTGTTGAAAATGGCAAGAATCGGTCCATAATTTCTCGTAGCCCCCAAACAAATTTCTTACCGAAATATGGTGCTATGGTATATAAATGGCCATCTAATTGCAGTATCCATACAAAATTCAGCACAACTAAGTTTCATGCAAACGGAAATCGGGAGACCAATTTTTTGTTTGGATCGGGCGCTATTTGACCATAGCCCCCATATAAAGTTTACTTCCGAAAATCATTGAAATACACTTAAATATCTTATATATATTGGTATAAGGTTGAAATTCAAATTGCATAATCCCCATGCACATGAAAATCGCTAATTGGTCATAGCTCCCATATAAGGACCACTTCCAAAAAACACATTAACCTCTATAAATATTTTAAATATATGGATATCGAACTAAAATTGTATACAGATCAATATATTGTATCCAAACATTATACAAGGTGGCGCAAAAGTAAACTTCCGATGTTTTTTGGCTGTAATTAAAAAAAAAAAATTAAAAACTTTGATTCTTCTTGTGGATTATTTTTATTTGGTCTTTTAATTTTTTTTTACATCAAGTCGAGAATATGATGTCATGTAAATGGCCGCCGCCACAGTTGATTGTCATTTGAGCCCTTTTTATGGCATTTTCCATCACTTTGACCAAAACTTCCGGCGATAGGTACTCACATTCTTGACGGATAATGTCTTTAAGAGCTGCAAGAGTCTGAGGCTTGTTGACATAAACCCGCGACTTCAAAAAGCCCCACAAAAAGAAGTCTGGAGCGGTCAAATCAGGCGATCTTGCTGGCCAGTGGCGCCCGGGAAATGCATCCTTCAGCATATCGGTTGTGGCACGTGCAGTGTGTGCCGTTGCACCGTCCTGTTGGAACCACATGTTTTCCAATCCCAATTCATCAAGTTGCGGCAAAAAGAACTCGTTGATCATTGTTCTGTAGCGCTCACCATTCACAGTAACCGTTTGGCCCGCGACGTCTTCGAAGAAAAAAGGTCCGATGACTCCTCCAGCGATAACAGCACACCATACAGTGACTTTGAGCGGGTGTAATGGCTCTTCGTGGGTTACACGCAGATTTTCAGTACCCCAGAAGCGTAAATTTTGCTTATTTACGCACCCGCTAAGATGGAAATGGGCCTCATCACTCATGATTATTTTTGATAAAAAATCATCTTCCTCTTGGTGGTGATTAAGGATGGCTTGAGCGTATATTAGAAGCTATTGGCGGTCAGCAACTAACAGCTGATGCACCGTCTGGACTTTGTACGGAAACATGTTCAAATCTTGTACCAAAATTCGCTGTAAAGACCGTCGACTGAAACCCATTTGCGTGGCACGTCGTCTGGTCGATGTCGACGGCGCTTCCATGACATCCTCGGCTACAGCAGCAATATTCTCTGCAGAACGGCTACTCCGGGGTCTGCCACGCCTGGCAGCATCTCGTGTTGTGCCAGTCTCTTCGAGGCGAGCGGCTAAACGTCGCAGTGTTTCACCAGTAGGCGTTGGACGGCCAGGAAATCTGCGACGAAATTCACGTTGTGCCAAAGTCACCGACCGATTATTGGTCAAATAAATAGTCAGCAATATTCTGCGTTCTGGAGCAGTGTAGCGTAACATTGTTTATTAACGTGTATTTCGCATGTGTTTACTACACAAATGTCAAAACAGAACTGACATTAGGGGCCAATCGCAAAATTTATAGCATTTTCTGATAGGAGGATTACTTTTGCGCCACCTTGTATAAGCGAAAACTACTGTATTACATTAACATTCTATCAATCTTCATAATAGGAGCTAAGTCCCAATAACAAACACTGAATATGGATATTAGAGTGTTTATACCAATGTAATTTCTATAATTTTCATCTAATTTAGGTGGAGAGTATTTAAGATTCGGCATAGCCGAATATAGCACTCTAACTTGTGATACCCTTCACCTTCGTGAGAAGGGTATGTATAAATTTGTCCTTCCGTTTGTAATTTCCACAATATAATTTTCCGACCCTATAAATTATATATATTCTGAATCCTTATAGATAGCGGAGTCAATTTAGCCATGTCCGTCTGTTGAAATCAATTTTCAATCAATCAATTTTCTGAAAACCCCAGATATCTTCGGGATCCAAATCTTGAATAATTCTGTCAGACATGCTTTCGAGAAGTTTGCTATTTAAAATCATCAAAATCCGTCCATAAATAACGGAGATTTTTGGCCTATTTTTGATCTACATCTCGATGACTAAGGCATAAATATAGACAATATGGATATCTAATGATAGATATTTCAAAGTCCATTGCAACGATGTATATAAAGCTATACAAACTTGGACCTACAATGGGTCAAAATTGGGAAAAATATTTTTTAACCCGAATTTTTTTTCACAAAGAACATTCTTTTGTCATAAATATTTTTCACTAATAAATTAAATTTTTTTTTTTTTAATAATTGGAAAAAACTTTTAAAAAATAATTTGGAAAAAAAAAAATTTTTTTTTTTTAATTTTATTTTAAAATATAATTTGGTGAAAACTTTTAAAAAATAATTTGGAAAAAAAAAAAATTTTTTTTTTTTTTAATTTTATTTTAAAATATAATTTGGTGAAGTATTTAAGATTCGGCACAGCCGAATATAGCTCTATTACTTGTTTAATTTCGATTTTACATGCATAAGACACTAATATATAGGCGGTGCCCGCGGGCTTACTGCTGAAGACCTCTGTTCTACATAAACAATTTGCATTGTTTGGGAGGTGCCACGCCCACCAATCCAATACCAAAACTATATGAAGTGATAAGGGTGCTATTCGGGCACAATCTGAAGACTTCTACAATTATACTTTTCTACATATTTGAAAATAACTACTTACTTTGTATGGAAGGTGCCACACCACCTGTTTCGATCTGTCCCATTTTTGAATAAATTTCATACACTGATATGAAATTGATTCGTATAAAGTTTGAAGACTATCACAATTATAGTTTGTAACGTGATTTTGTCGAGTCGAGGGTAGACTTACGGATCCGCAAACCTTGAATGTTGCAAGCATTCGTTACAGATCATAAGATTCAAATTGATAGTGCAATTTCGTAACAGTATGATCAGAAAACAAAACTTCTTTGAAACGAAGCCAATATATATGTTCCATGTTAAATACTCTGATCAACCTTGACTTACCCAGATAGTTTTAAAACTCATTAAATAATTCATAATCTGCGATTTAATTTTCCAATATCTTACCTTTCGTTCAGATGTAATCCGTAGTTAACCAATTCAACTAGATTTTAACTGAAACATTACCAAAAAATCTCATTACCATGCAATGATTTCAAATGCTAATACTCTGATACTTACACTTATTATTTTACATGGTGATGTCAATGGATGCAAGCACTTACTACAATTGCCACTGATTTGGTTGATGCGAAGTGAACATTCTCGATATTCGTGCTACTTTTGCCAGATTCAGCCGAATATCTTAAGAAACAAGATAGAGAAAAAATTCCTTACAATTCATGTTACGTTCAACGTCATATCCTCAGGTTCCACCAGAAGAGTCCCACACAATTTCATGTGATTTTGATGTGGACTCGCTGAGTATCAACTTTCCATCGGCAATTATTCCGGGATTTGAAAATCAGAAGAATATTGTTACGAAGTTGCATTAACGATTTGAATTTGACGGTCTGTAACGGCTGCTTGCAACATTCATCAAGTTTATAAACATTTCTAGCGCTCGCAACTTCTGCTTATCAACAATGTTGATAACACACTGTTATTAACATTGTTAATACGTATGACAACATTAAACGTTAAACTTGTTAATATTAAAGCTGCTAAAAGCTCTAGAAATAGAACATTCTAGTTTTGTTCGTTAAGATAATTCATGAGCGTTTGTTGCAGCTTTCATATCCACACGAAAACCATCCGTTATGAGACCATTTAAAGATTAAGGCATTTGTTACCTTGTAAAACATGCGGTTGTCAACATTTGTGGACACAGCGAAATTAATTTCAAAGCCGCAATGATAGAAATAAAGTCGACGATTTAAAAAAGGTTTTGAAGGCGTTTAATGAGAAACAAAGTAGAGCTTGACTATATCGTTATAACTGCGCTAAAGCCGTTCATACTCAGCGAAACTGTTGAGCACCAAGAAAACGACCCAGATCTGCTTCTCCTCCAAGAAACAAATCATCAAATGAGCTGTCAAATCATCAAAAGAATCATCTTTAAATTAAAACGAGCTACAATTTTCATATCTGTAATGCAGCAGAAAAATAGCATTCTCACTGCTTGTGGGTAAACCAACGGTCCGAAGCCCGTTTTCACTATAGACACAGGGGCCTCACAGTCTATCATCAGGCCCGATTTAGTCAAGAAAACAATTGGGTAAAGTAAACTTTCATGATTGGTCACGGCAATAATCTGCATATGAAATCCCACTTGACATCGGATATGGAAGCAAGGCTCAATTATGAAAGCAAGATTTATTTTCGGCGCTAGGATATGCGAACCTATAAGGAAATGACCTGGAGTTAGGGCACAAAGGTATGTTGGATCAGTGGACACTGGAGATATCGGCCGGGAATTTAAGGAAGATTAAATTTTGGACAGTAGTGTGAATAACTCTTCATGAGTATATTTAAATCAACCTGCTGTTTCGCGGAAATGCGATTTGAAACTTTTAACCCTGGTCTCCTATAGCCCGCCCATATGAGGGGCGCCTGCCGGAATAAAATGCCATGTAACATTTTGATGGGCATGGATCGCTTGAATGCGTTGCTGTGTGGTTTGAAGAAACTCTTTAGCTAATGTCCTTGATGCTCCAACGAAGTTTGTACCATTGTCAGAATAAAGAATCGGCAGAATGCTGCTAGAAAGGCGAGAGTGGAGAGTTTCGGATGTAGCCTCTAAGTGGATAGCCTTTGTGGAGAAGCAGACAAATACACAGACGTTTCCTTTTGTAATGCGGCAACCTCTACCAGAATAGCTCATAACGTCGAAAGGACCAGCGAAATCTAGCCCTGTATGAGTAAAGGGACGTCTAATTGCGCAGCGTTCAGGCGGCATCGCGGCCACTATCTGTCTTTGACAGCGCTTTTTATAGATAACGCACATCTAACAATTGTTTATTGTCGCTTTTATAAGATTTTTGGCTTTTGATATCCAATATTGTGTACGAAGGAGTCGAAGAACTAACTATATGTTTCCATCTAGAAAAAAGAACTATTTGAGTAATTTTTAAAACGCGATTTGGCTAATTTGACATTTCTCTTTAGGCATTAATAAAAATTAGAAAGAGATAAATAATTTTGTTTATAACTATTTATCTACGTAAACAACCGATTTTGTATATAATTTATGCAGCACAAAGTATTTGGAAGTTGTAGGGTTAAGAACATGGATATGTTATGTTGTTGGCGTAAACAAAGTAGATTTCGACTTATTTCGGCAAAATGTCGATTGTTCGGAACAACCGAACCTGATTTGTATGTTCAGCAAACTATTACACACATACATATGTACATATATTTATTTAAAGACTTGTGGAAATTAAAGACATGAAATCAATAGACGGAATGAATTAATTCTCTTTCATAATTTTATTATTCGATAAATATTTGCAAGGAAAATTTCTGACACTTACCCATGTTATTACTTATGTATGTAAATGTATGTAAATGTATGTATGTATTTATGTATTTATATATATATATATTTATATATATATGTAGTATATATAAGAGCATAATTAATCTAGACTTATGTTTAAAATTATATAAAAATACAATACTAATAATAAATAAAAAGACTTTTATAATTATACGAACTAGTACTAAAATGGCACAAAAATTACTTTGTATATTAATATATTGTTTGTATGAATAGCATAGAATTTGTAATTTGTTTTGCGTTTGTATTCTTGTGTATACATATTTATGTTATTATATATATATTTTTTTCTTTTTCTCTTATTTTGTTCTGGCATTATTTGCTGGATCTGGTCTTGGACTTTCGGTTTCTGAGGAAATAACACTACGAAAATCGTGCAAGGTTCTTGAATGCTACTCACAAATATAGTTTAATGCAGTGTTATTTCTAATCTTACTTCTGTTATACGAATTTTTAGATATAGAAGATTTTACCACAAATAATTAGATAGATAAATATAAACATTATTTCCTAAATAAATTTATAATATTTGAAACATTATACTATGCCACACCACAGCAATTATAGAGTACTACTCACTACATACTTATAGTTTTTCTCGATTAATTCGTTTAGTACTTTCTTTTTACAAATTCAAAAAACTTTTAATATTTTGTGTTGAACTTGATTTTAAAATTGTTTATTTAATTAAAAATATGCATTACCTTTCAATTAAAAGATACGTTTTTAAAATCAATTAAATTTTATTAAATAAAATTGGCTGAAAAACAAATTTTCAACAAATTTTCACTTGCTTCCTACTCAAAGCTGATCGTAAAGCAGTAAAATAAGTTTTTTAAATATCGCTCATTTGCTGCAACAACGTCATAACTCAAAATCCATGTTTTTTGAACTGAGTAATGCAAAATATGCACCGTTCTATAGTCTTTCATATAGGTTTTATTCGTTTTCAAAAAAGTCAATTATTTTTTTATTTGACGTTTTCTAGTATATTTGACAAGAATAAATTTGGGTTAAATACAGATTAGAAGGATATTAACATCTACTATTTAAATCAGGTATTATTCCTGAAATCTCATGATTTTTTTTTTAATTATGACGTTGTTGCAGCAAATGAGCGATATGTTAGTGAAGTAAGAGAGCTTTATTCGGCTATGCCGAATCTTATATACCCTTCACCAAATTATGCTTTAAACTACAAATTTTAAATATTTTTAGGTAAACGAAATTAAATTATTTTTTTTTAAATAGTTTTAAAATTTTTTCGAAATAGTTTTTTTTCAAAATTTTTTTTTAAATTTTTTTTCAAAATTTTTATTTTAATTTTTTCGAAATTTTTTAAAAACTAAATTTTGAATTTATTAGTAAAAAAATTCATGACAAATAAATTTTTTGGGTAAAAAAAAATTCGGGTTAAAATTATTATAGCCTTATGTACATCGAATTTTTTTTTTCAAAATTGTTTTCCAAATTTTTTTAAAAATTTTTATTTTTAATTTTTTCGACATTTTTTTTAATTTTTTAAAAAAAATTTTTGAATTTATTAGTGAAAAAAATACATGACAAAATAAAATTCAGGTTAAAAAATATTTTTCCCGATTTTGACTCATTGTAGTCAAAATTGCTATAGCCTTATCCAAAAGTACATCCAAATTTTTTTTTTTCAAAATTGTTTTCCAAATTTTTTTCAAAATTTTTATTTTTAATTTTTTAAAACAAAATTATGAATTTATTAGTGAAAAAAATGCATGACAAAAAAAATGTTTGGGTAAAAAAAAATTCAGGTTAAAAAATATTTTTCCCGATTTTGACTCATTGTAGGACCAAATTACTATAGCCTTATGTATATCCAATTTTTTTTTTTCAAAATTGTTTTCCAATTTTTTTTCAAAATTGTTTTCCAATTTTTTTTCAAAATTGTTTTTCAATTTTTTCGAAATTTTTTTTTTAAATTTTTTAAAAACATATTTTTGAATTTATTAGTAAAAAAAATTCATGACAAAAAAATTTTTTGGGTAAAAAAAAAATCGGTTTAAAAAATATTTTTCTCGATTTTGACCCATTATAGGTCCAAATTACTATAGCAATTCAAAATTCTTCCAATTTTTTTTTTTTCGTTATTGTTTTTTTTTTTTAATTTTTTTTAAAAATTTTTATTTGTAATTTTTAAAAAATTTTTTTTTTAATTTTTTAAAAACAAAATTTTGAATTTATTAGTGAAAAAATGCATGACAAAAAAAATCGGGTTAAAAAATATTTTTCCCGATTTTGACACATTGTAGGTCCAAATTACTATAGCAATTCAAAATTCTTCCAAATTTTTTTTTTTAATTGTTTTTTTTTTTAAATTTTTTTTAAAATTTTTATTTTTAATTTTTTAAAAACAAAATTTTGAATTTATAAGTGAAGAAAATGCATGACAATTTTTTTCAAAATTTTTATTTTTAATTTCTTTGAAATTTTTGACACATTGTAGGTCCAAATTACTATAGCAATTCAAAATTCTTCCAAATTTTTTTTTTCCTAATTGTTTTTTTTTTAAATTTTTTTTAAAATTTTTATTTTTAATTTTTTCGAAATTTTTTTTTTTTTAATTTTTTAAAAACAAAATTTTGAATTTATTAGTGAAAAAATGCATGACAAAAAATTTTATCATTGTAGGTCCAAATTACTATAGCCTTATGTACATCCAAATTTTTTTTTTCAAAATTTTTTTTTTAATTTTTTAAAAACAAAATTTTGAATTTATAAGTGAAGAAAATGCATGACAATTTTTTTCAAAATTTTTATTTTTAATTTCTTTGAAATTTTTTTTTTAATATTTTAAAAACAAAATTTTGAATTTATTAGTGAAAAAAATGCATGAAAAAATTCGGGTTAAAAAATATTTTTCCCGATTTTGACCCATTATAGGTCCACATTACTATAGCCTTATGTACATCCAAATTTCTTTTTTCAAAAGTGTTTTCCAATTTTTATTTTTAATTTTTTCGAAAAAAATTTTTTTTTTATTTTTTGAAAACAAAATTTTGAATTTATTAGTGAAAAAAATGCAAGACAAAAACTTTTTTTGGGTAAAAAAAAATCGGGTTAAAAAATATTTTTCCCGATTTTGACTCATTGTAGGTCCAAATTACTATAGCAATTCAAAATTCTTCCAAATTTTTTTTTAAATTTTTTTCAAAATTTTTATTTTTAATTTTTTCGAAATTTTTTTTTTAATTTTTGAAAATTAAAATTTTGAATTTATTATGAAAAAAATGCATGACAAATAAATGTTTTGGGTAAAAAAAAATTCGGGTTAAAAAATATTTTTCCCGATTTTGACCCATTGTAGGTCCAAATTACTTTAGCCTTATGTAAATCGTTGCAATGGACTTTGAAATCCAGATATACATCGGAAATAGGGCAAAAATCGAGGTTGTCCCGATTTTTCCCTTATATCTCATCCATTTGTGGGCCGATTTTCTCGACTAAATAGCAACCGAGCCGGGAGAATTCTCTTGATGTATCCATCATGTTTATAAGCTACGGAAAACCCTCCCTTTTTCTGATATAATGTTTATATTGGGGATAGGGTCTATCATTAAAGTTTAATGATCATATAAAACTTGTTTATGTTCAATTTAATTTCAATTTCCATTTGTGGGCCGATTTTCTCGATTAAATAGCAACCTAGCCGGGAGAATTCTAGATATATTGATGTATCAATCATGTTTGTTAGTTATTTGGGGGCTACGGAAAACCCTCCCTTTTTCTGATATAATATTTATATGTGGGGGAAAGGTCAATTATTGACCCATTTCCACAAAAGTTGGTAGAAAGTTTCAGGTTCATATAAAACTTGTTTTATGTTCAATTTCACCATGATATTTATTATTATGAGACAATTATGAATGTTCAAGTAATTTTATAAGGAGAACCTTGTATGGGGACTTTACAATATTATTTCAGAGTACCTGGAACTTATGTGTATAATTAACATGACTGCTCCAACAGTATTCCGGGGGGACATTTGTATGGGGGCTTGGTGAAATCTTGGACAAATAATGTCCATTTTCAATACCAAACAAAGCTTATTAACAGATAGTATTTGTGGAAAAATTCAGCCAGCTAGCTTCTATCGTGATTTCAACAAACAGACACACAGATGGACGTAGTTAGATCGTCTTAGAATCTTATTAGGACCCAGTATATATATACTAATGTGGGTATGCTATAAATATTTAGATATGTTACAAACGGAATGACAAAATCAATTTTGATGGCGGGTATAAGGAGCAATTAATAAATAAATAAGTTATGCTGTTTTTCGACTTCTCTTCTCTCTTGCTTTAGTTGAGGAGCATCCTGATTTTAAAATCAATAAGCCCCCAATTTTTTGCTGGTGGGTATAACAAGTAATGTATAGGTAAATATATTATCTAGTTATAATTATTTGTGGCATTCTATTTCTAAGAAAACTCAATAAAAATCAAACCAAATGCGTAACTAGTTTAGCGTACATTAGTTAAATTGTTTTTGAGTATATTTATAACTCTTGTGATTAGAATTCTTCTCATATTTTCTTAAGCGATTTGTTATATTAGTTGAAGTAAATATGTATTTGCAACTAAAATTTCAATGCATATTGTTTTTTTTTTGTTTTTGGTATTTGTATAAATAAAATATATAGGGACTAGTTCCAAATAAGTGTACCGATACCAAACATGTTCATAACACAGACTCACACATACATATATACCAAGTACCGTCTCTACCAAAACCGTACTCGGGGTGCGCGTCTAGGGCCTCTGACCTCACGGAGGTCTCCTACTGAAAATTAATGTAATTTCGAAATTGAAATGTTAATTGACAATTTTTATATATATTCATGACGTTAATTTTATAATTTTTTATAATTTTTCTAATTAAAAAAAAAAAATATTTATAATAAAAAAACCATAATTTTAACAATAAATATTAATAAGTATCAGTACGCAGCTTAAGCAATAAAAAGACAATATATCAGGCACGGCAAATAATAATTATTTTTAAAATTTTAACTAAAGTAATAATTTTTTTAAGCAAAAAATAAAATCCAAAAAAATAAATTTTTTGTTTTATTTTGTTACTAAATGGTAACTTAAAAAAGCATAAGCGTTTATTTCTGCCAAAATAAGTTAGCGAGACATGACTAAAGTTATCATCACTGATGGCTACATATAGAAGTCAATGATTGGGGATTTCCCAGATGTACTATTGTTTATAGCTCATTTCATTATATTGAAAGGAACATATTTAAGTGATTCACAAAAAAGAGTAACTCAAAAAGAAATAACAGAATACTGCTTGAACTCACTTTATTCTTTACGATTGAAGAAACAAACAATTTGACTCTGAATCTCCACGCCACGATCATCTCAAGATCAAGTTACTTTTCAATTTCCACAGAGAAAGGGTCTAGCTTGTGACAAAAATTATAATAATAGTATGCAAGTTTCAGATGCAAGGACAGCCGTACATTCTTCAGATGCTGAATCATCCACTAGCAAATTGTGGTAAGTACTGTGACGAAATTTTTATAGAAAAACGCTATATTTGGACTCGAAAGGGACCGGATTCTACGATTTTGCCAAATTCAAACGATATAATAAAAACTAGATACTTGTCTAGACATATTTTCAACCGTAGATTAACGAATGCTGTGACTTTAGATCAGCGAAAGGCATTGAGCTCTCTTGTTTTTGTTTTCACATGTACGCAAGCACATACATTGTATAAAAACAATCAAAACCAGTCAGTCTCGCATGAGCATTGATAGAAGCAGGTTGTTTTACGCTTTTTATGCTTGTTTATTTCAGTTATTGTTTTTGTTTTTTTCTCAACTTTTTACTCAACTCATACAACTACAATATTTAAAAACTGTAGTGGTGTGAGTTTGCCTTTCGCTGCTTTAGATTGAAAATTGCTACTTTATTCACCGTCGAAGAAATCTGGGTGGTTATTCTGTAATTCGATTCCAACTATAAAGCATACAAATTCGAATGATTTTCATTATGAATTGAATTACACAATAACCCCCCCTGTATTCTGCTTTTGCTGCCAGCACTGGTTCTCCGAATGTATATAAAGATTGGAAGCATATAAGTAATGTATTAATGGAAAAGAATTACAAACGATGTGAGAGGGAGTTGTTGTCCCATTATAATACATAAGTCACTTATTGATAGAACGTCCTAAGAACAATTGTTGGCTTCAAGGGGTCTTGATTTTCGGCCATAATTTGAGTTTTCCGAATGTATTAATGGAGCATGAAAACAGTTTACATTACAGCAGAGGTGCGCAAAAGTAAATTCTCTCACCAACACATTCAATTCTTTATTTTGTTCAGTGCACCTACAAACAAACAAATACAAAAACTGAAAAAATAAAAACAAAGTCATACACCCGTACTCATGCGCTTTTGTAGTTGCCTCGTTGAGTGGACAACCACTACTAAATTGTAAGAGCATAAGAATATGTGTGATTTGATTTTGCACAATTGTGCTATGGGCTGCGCACCATTGCATTACAGGCCATCAATGATGAATTACGTCGCAAGACGATGTGAGAGGAAGTTGCTGTCCCAACATAATACACAAGTCGCTTATTGATATAATGTACTAAGAACAATTGTTGCAGTACAGATATATTGGAATCTGAAAATAACGGGAATTATTTTAGATGCTTAGAACTAATTAGTGAATTAGATAATTTTCTTGCTGATCACATAAACATCATATTTATGTACAAACATTTGTAATGAATTCATTAATATAATAAGCCAGCAAATGTTAATAACCTTTGTCAACGAACTAAATGCTTCAACATACTATTCTATTGGTGTGGATTCTACACTAGATCTCTCTCTCTCGTTGACCAACTAACCTTTATCGTTAGATATGTTAAATACGGATAGCCTGGTAAATATTGCTACGAATGTGCAGTAACGATTTGAATTTAACAGTCTGTAACGACTGCCTGCACCATTCATCATGTTTGAAGGCATGTTCATCATTGACATTGTTTGTAAGTATGGCAACAGTAAATGGTTAAGCTGCTGACATTAACATCGAAAGCTCTAGAAATCGAATGTACTAGTTTTTCCGTTGAGATTATTGTAGAAGATTCCCGAGAGATGTCGTGTGTATAAATAGTGGCAGAGGCTGCAGTTGAGTTGATCATTGTCGCTGTTAGAGTTACCAGCAATTGTCATGTACATGTGTGTTTGTACATTATAAAGCTCGCCTCGAAGAGACTGGCACAACACGAGATGTTGCCAGGCGTGGCAGACCCCGGAGTAGCCGTTCTGCAGAGAATATTGCTGCTGTAGACGAGGATGTCATGGAAGCGCCGTCAACATCGACCAGACGACGTGCCACGCAAATGGGTATCAGTCGACGGTCTTTACAGCGAATTTTGGTACAAGATTTGAAGATGTTTCCGTAAAAAGTCCAGACGGTGCATCAGCTGTTAGCTGCTGACCGCCAATCGTGTCTAACATACGCTCAAGCCATCCTTAATCACCACCAAGAGGAAGATGATTTTTCATCAAAAATAATCATGAGCGGGTATGTAAATAAGCAAAATTTACGCTTCTGGGGCACTGAAAATCCGCGTGTATCCCACGAAGAGCCATTATAACCGCTCAAAGTCTCTCTAGGGTGTGTGCTGTTTTCGCTGGAGGAGTCATCGGACCTTTTTTCTTCGAAGACGTCGCGGGCCAAACGGTTACTGTGTATGGTGAGCGCTACAGAGCAATGATCAACGAGTTCTTTTTGCCGCAACTTGATGAATTGGGATTGGAAAACATGTGGTTCCAACAGAACGGTGCAACGGCACACACTGCACGTGCCACAACCTATATGCTGAAGGATGCATTTTCCGGGCGCCTAATCTCCCGTTTTGGCGATTTGCACTAGCCAGCAAGATCGCCTGATTTGACCGCTCCAGACTTCTTTTTGTGGGGCTTTTTGAAGTCGCGGGTTTATGTCAACAAGCCTCAGACTCTTGCAGCTCTTAAAGACAATATCCGTCAAGAATGTAAGGACCTATCGCCGGAAGTTTTGGCCAAAGTAATGGAAAATGCCATAAAAAGGGCTCAAATGACAATCAACTGTGGCGGCGGCCATTTACATGACATCATATTCTCGACTTGATGTTAAAAAAAATTAAAAGACCAAATAAAAATAATCCACAAGAGGAATCAAAGTTTTTCATTTTTTTTTTTAATTACAGTAAAAAAACATCGGAAGTTTACTTTTGCGCCACCTTGTATATATAATGGAAATGATTGCTTCATTCAGAAAATATTTTCTATTAAATTTTTCCCTTGAAAACACATTTCCAAACTTCAGAGACGACCATTATATAATTTCAGAAAGAAAAATGAATTAGCAAAACTCATACCGGACAGTTGTCTATAAGTGCTTTAAGAAACATCGCATGAAGTACTAGGGCTTGTTCCGAAATGCATCACTGCGCTGCATCTAATGCGCAGTACGTTCTAAAATGCAAAAGTTGGCAACACTGCAAATGTCTTGAGTTCTAAAAATGCAACACTGAAACAGATGATTGCTCAAAACACCATCAAACAAGCATCACAAAAATGACTGATGCATTGTCTGCGCATCAGCATCGCAAACTAATCACACATGCGGATCAAATGCAGCGCAGAGATCTTAAATGTTTTTAATTTCCTACTTAAACATATGTATATGCGGTTTTGTACCTCTTCACCCTTATTATACTGTATAAACAAGATAAATATTATCAAATTTGACCGATTTCCCAATCCATACGAAAGAATGCAAATCTTAAAGTTAGTTGGGGAAAACTCTTCGCTATAGAATTTTTGTTTGTTTGTAGTGGGAAATATAAATCTTCGTATTAAGGAAGAAAACACAGTAGTTCGGAAATTTAACACACCATTCTCTGGGACGATGCTGTTTGTGTGGCAAATAACCTATATATACATATTTATGACACACATTTTCGCCTAAATGTCTGATAAACAGTGAAAATTTGGAGTTTTGGTTTTTTTTACGGTTAGTGACTGACTTGCTAATGGGTTAAGTAAATCCTTAGATAGTATTTCATAGATCTATATGCATGTGTGTATGTACGTATGTATGAAATATTTATGTGGATTTGTATATATGTATGTATGTATGTAGGTTTGTGTGTGTATGTATTTGTGTCATTATTCAAAAATTTGTTTTACTAAGTATTGTTTGCTGTTGTTTATGCTACACTTATATTACTATAATTTCATAATACGTATAATAATAATAATAATTTCAGAATAATATTGATCCACTCAGTCGTCATCGCGAGATTCAAAACCAATTGCATTACTTTCGCTAACAAATTCCAACTCTGATATACTTTCAGCGGGATAGTAGTTGCTGTTGCTACTGCTGGTGGTTGGAGTGACACGATCTATTAAACTAGAGTTGCCCTCCTCCATGTTCTTGATACCAGCAGCTACTGCTGCAGCGGCGGCTGCTACGGCTACCGCTTGGCCCATATCCTGGAGTTGATAGGCCGCATTGACGGCTGCCTGTACTTCGTCTTCGCATTCGGGAGAATGATGACAGGGTGGTCGGTCGGAGCCGGGAATATTTGAACCTGGGGAACCAGAGCCACGGCACCACAGTTGTCGCATTTCGGCTCGCCTGTTGCGCATTAGAACTTTGTATTCGGAAATTCGCATCTTTTTGCCATCCACAATGCAGGTGCGCTTCGGCCTGGGTCTGTATCTGTAGTCGGGGTGCTGTTCCATGTGCAGCTTGGAAAGCCGCGACTGTTCTTCGTAATAGGGTTGCTTGTCGGCATTTGTCATGGCTTTCCAACGGGCTCCTAAGATCTTCGATATATTCGAGTTGTGCATGTCTGGGCATGCTTTAAGAATTTTCCTACGCTCATCTTTGGCCCAGACCATAAAAGCATTCATCGGTCGTTTTATATGCTGTTTGCTGTGATAGCCATGTCCATGGCTGCTGGTGGTTTCTCGGCTATTGCTGCAACTCTCGCGTAAATTGGAATGGATGTCTTGTGGCAAGAACGATGCCGGCGTGTGCGATTGTTTACCACCACTAGCCAGTTTCAGTTCTTGATTAACAGCGGGGCTAAACTGTTCGGTAATTCTTTTGCCAGCACATGCACTAGTCGAATCTCGACTGCTACGAGTGACTCGCGTAACTGATATATTCTCAATGTTGTTGAATGGAGCTATCGTTTCAGATTCTTGTGCTTCTGGATTATTCCAAATGTGGATGGCCACAAAATTTGTGTCGGCATTGGAAGACGAGGATGATTGCCAGTGCAGTGGTGAATCACAGTTGGAGACGGGTGTAAGGCGATCATTTTCCCGCTTAATTAAAATGGCACTATTGATCGCCGCATCAATCGATGATCTTGATGAATACTTTGGTTTCGTTAAGTTCAACGGAGCATATGTGCATTCCTCATCATCCAAGGATTCTTCTTTGCCCGTTAAGGTCACATCCTCCTGAGCTGAGCTATTTGAATTAGATCTCGGGCTGTTGGTTCCATTTGAGCTGGACATAAGGTCTGTATCATCTTCCAGGGATGTATCGACCTGCATGTGTTCAATGGCATCATCGGCATGACATGGAGTTGGTGAAGGACATGCGCTATTGTTATTATTATCATTATTGTTATTATTTACATTATACAAAGGTGTAGAAGGTGGTGTAGTCGTACTCGCCACCACATCAACGAAATTTAATTCCGAACCTATGCTTTCCAACACACTCTTGTTTCCCATGCCATATTCATGCGCCAACGATGACGACCCATTTTCAACAGCTGTTAAATTATTGTTGTTGATCATTTTATTCGTAGGATCGCTGTTATTACTATTGCTGTCACTGTTGACGGCCACGGCCGCTACTGCCAAGGCGGCCTGTAAATGCGCTGCTGCAACTGCTGCTGTGGACCACATCGGTTGCATTGTCATCTTGTTATGTTGCGAGGCATGGAGGGCGTGTGAATGCAATACTGTTGGTAGGTTGCTAGCTGCCACCGCCGCTAGATGTGGAGGAGGTGGTGGGGGAGGAGGACGTAAAAATGCAGGTATAAATGGCACAATTGTTGCTGCTGGTGTCGGCTGTTGCTGTATTGTAGTTTGTGTTGTAAAACTTGTCTGCTGTGCGACAGCACATAGCTGTGAATTTAACTGATGCTGTAATTCCTGGAAACAATTTTCCTGTTGCTGTATGCACTCTATTTGTTCTTGGTTGTGATGTAGGTTGCCATCTAAATTTGTCATGATTTCGAACTGAGTCTGAAATGAAAAGAATATTGAAAATATATTTACTATACGATTCATTGATAAATGTTTAAAATTATATATATATATACATGCTTTAAATACTCGCATTATTGAGACACTTAAAAATAAACGTTTAAAGTTACTACACTCTTGGTCAATTCACAAGGTCTCTTATCATGTCATATTGTCATAATCTGCTAATATTTCACAATGGTTTTTATTGCTTTTCAAGCAAAAGAGTCCTAAAATAATACTACCTTCTATGCTATGTTTATTGTGTTATCGTAATGAACCAGCTGAGACCAACGCCGAATGCCTAAGAGTCGGTTTAGCCGAGCCGCAGAGTCGTGATATATTATGACATTATGACAATATGACTGATAAGAGACCTTGTGAATTGACCATCTATATTACTTAGAGACTCTTAAGTGACAAAAGCCTTCCCGCTAGATCACATGAGACGTATAAAGTAACCAATACGTGTCAAATGAACCAACATATATAAATTGGAGTTAGACATTAGAGAAAATGACTGTCTATAATTGATACATTGACTACTTGCTAAACTGATGGGAAGGTACACAAAGTAATTTTCAACACAAAACAACTTTGAACTTTTTGCAGCGTTGTGAGCATTCTGACAGTTGTTGTTGTTTTTTATTTTGTAAATGAAAAATGGACAAGATATGAAATCTCTGTTTCATCTACGGTTCTTGGAGAGTCTCTTACGGCAAAAATTTTCCGTTTCAAAATTGCCCAAAGGTGCTCGATAGGGAGGTCATTTGAGCAGTTTGATTCCGTTATCAACAAGCCATTTTTTTTTGTTATTTTCGCGGTGTGCTTTGGATCATTGTCCTGCATAAATATTTCTTGTTGCCCACGTTCAACTCCGAATATATCCAGACTCGGGAGATAAGAGTACTCCAATATGGTAATATAGTCTGTGGCTCGAGTAATACCATTGAAACGCCGAAGTACACCCAACTGAATGCTACGAAAACATCCCCAAACCATGAGGGAACATTTCCCTTGTTCCGAACAACATTCAATAGTTGTTATTAGCAACTACGTACAATGGCTACAAAATAACTCACACAAAGTTTTGATAATGTCGTTATTATAGTTCTCTAGATATTCCATAAAAGTATTTACTTTGTATGGCGGGGGCACGTCCCTTCGATTCCCTCAACTACCGGACACTGGCATCAACGTAATTTACAAAACGTTTAACGACTCTTACAATTACAGTTCACTTGATATTCGAAAAAAACTATGTACTTGGCATGGCAGATACCACTCCACTGTTCGGATTGCAGCCATTTTATTTATTTCAAGGTTTACTTTAGTATTTTCTTATATGAGAGGAGCCATTCCCACTAAGCTGATCACGTCCAATTTCAGCCAAACATCGTCAAAATATAAGAAAGTTAATCAATCGAAATTACAATTTTCTTTCTAATGGAGGTCCTACATCCACAGCTCTGATCTCTCCCATTTTTAGCAAATCTTCGTACAGTAGTAAGGAATACATTCGTACTAAGCTTAAGGACTATCACAATTATTGTTTTCCCAATATTTGAAAATAACTATATATATTGTATACTAATCAACTAATCCACTTTGGCATATTTTCGGCCAACTACCTACCATGATAATGAAATAAATCCTTCAAAGCATTACGGCTTTCTCTAATAGAGTTCTTTAAATATTTGATATTTATTTTTTTTTGTATATGTCCACTAATAACAACCCTAATCCACTAATCCAATTCCGATTATTTCCAGTCAACTATGTGAAATGATAAGAGAGCTATTCAGACAATCTTTGAATAATCTTGCAATTATAGCTCTCAAGATATTTAAAAATATCCCCTGTTCCGATCCATCCCATTTTTGTTTAGACTTCATGCACTGGTAAGAAATTGATTCGTATAAAGTTTGAAGACTGTTACAATTATAGTTCTGCAGTTCTAAAATAACAATTTACTTGGTATGGTTGGAGACACCCCCATTTATCCAATTTTCCGGCAAAATGCACACGATGCTACCGTAATTCTCACATTTGTTTGTGAATGGCAAGGAAGAAGAAGAACATCAAATGTATCCGCAACTATTCATAAGTGACGTTCTAGAATCTAGATGGTAAAGCAGTGTATATAAGTTGGCCATAAGAACATCAATGAATCAGTCTAATTTGAAGCATCTTTAAGTAAATAAAAATTAACTGCCTTAAGGTAGAATCACACGATTGCCGCAATGCATTAATTATTGGTCTATTTTATACCTCAATCGTGTGATTTCACTACTTATTGGCTCATATGTCAAATCACAACAATATTGTGCTTATTTGACCCAATCAAATGAAACTCTAGTGCAGTAATCATGTGATACCTTGAGAGGCAACCATGCACCAAAAGCAACGTTAAAAATACACCAATAATTATTGTGTGTTGTAATATGTAAAAGATTTCAGAACGATTTTAAGTTTAAAAATTAAAAAAATTTTAGATTTTTGCTGTTTTTTGGGCGAAAAGATGACTTAACTCTTTTTTTATTTAAAAAAAACTTTCTTTAAGAAGACATAACAATTTTATGTTTTTCTGTAAGATATCTTTACGAAAAACATTTTAGTATAAAAAACATGTCATAGTTTTCGAAAATGTCGTCCCTACGCCCTTTGGAATTTGACCTATTTTTTTTATCAAAATTTCAACTTTAGGCCACATGTTCTAAAATCCCAAAGCCGGGATCAGAAAATGTAAAGCAGTTTTGGAAACATTGATGTAATCCCTATTCATTACCAAAGTATTTACCCAGCCCCAAAGAAAATGTGAACCCTATGGGCAAAATAGTAAAAAATATAATTTTTGGGATTTTCACTCTAACTTTTAGGAATTGCGGTATTAACTTTGACCTTTTAACAACTTCTTTACACCTTGTTATTCAGAATCATATAATACGACTATATATAATTTTATATGACCGGGAAAGAGAACTTTATGCATAAGCGTGAAAATTAAAATTTGGCCCATTCAAACTTGAAGAATTTAAAAAAAAAATTGGTTTGAATAAAAAATTCTAAAAACACAAAACAATCCTCGAAATGCTCCTATTACTTAAATACATACGTTTTTATACCCTTCATCTTCGTAAGAAGGGTATAAATAAGTTTGTCATTCCGTTTGTAATTTCCAGAATATAATTTTCCGACCCAATAACGTATACATATGCAGGATCCTTATAGATAGAGGATTCGATTAAGCCATGTCCGTCTATCTGTCTGTTGAATTTAATTTTCCAATCTCGATTTTTGGCCTATTTTTGATCTATATCTGGATTACTAAGTCATTAATATAGACAATATGGATATCTAATGATGGATATTTCAAAGTCCATTGCAACGATCTATATAAGGCTTTAGTAATTTTCAATGGGTCAAAATCCGGAAAAATATTTTATACCGAAATTTTTTTTTATCCAACATTTTTTTTGCCATACATTTTTTTCACTATTAAATTTAAAAAATTAAAAAATTTTTTGAAAAAAACTATTTCGAAAAAAAAATTTTGAAAACAATTTTGAAAAAAATAATTTTTAATTTTTATTTTAAAATATAAAGTTATAAGTATATAAGATTCGTCACAGCCGAATATAGCTCTCTTACTTGTTTTTTTTTTTTTTGACACGGCAATTTAATAACACATTTTGCATGGAATATATGAAAAAACTTTAAATTTTTTGAAAGAGGGCAAGATTTGTGGAGCTTCTGAAAAGTAAGTATATGCTTTTTATATAAGTATTTGGTATTGGTGAAAACCTTAGGACTTGAAGATTGATTTTTTAGTAAAATTAAGTAATCTTATGAATTTTTCTGACGTCATATACCAAACTAGAAAGAATTATAATATGGTGATTTTCCATGAAGAAAAATATAAAATTTGAATTAATATAAAATTTTAACGATTAAAGATATCATAAAAATAATTTGGAAATATTGTCGATCCAAGTGTTTTTAAATCAATGGTATTAAAATGTATGACATTTTTTATTTTCAAATACGGAAATACCTAAAACGGGGAAAATGTGTTCCAAAAACTGATTTGTTTTTAGAAAAGTGCTACTGTGACAATAACTTTGTATGTATTTAAATAAGATATAGGGTTATGCAGATATGGAGCTTTTCTGAGGATCGGTGCTTTCCACATTCATAGAAAGAACATGATTGAAAACTCCAAACTGCTTAAATTTTTTAAATCGTACGTATTTTGGCTGATGGGCGTGATACCTCCCCCATACACAGTAAATAGTTATTTGCGAATATTTTTTACAGTCTATAATTGAAAAAGTCTACACGAAGTTTCGTTAAAAATGGACGGCATCGTAACAAGATGGAGAGCTCCTCCCATACAAAGTAAATAGTTATTTTTGTATATCTAGAGAAATATAATTTCAAAAGTCTAGAAAACTATGTCCAAAGCACTTTCGTTTTATTCTACGTAGTTTGTCTGAAAATGTGCGGAATATGATTCAATATGTTGTTTCCACTGTAAATAAATGAAATAAAAATGGGTGGGATCAGAATAGTGGGCGTGGCACCTACCATACGTAGTAATTAGATATTTTAGAATATCTAAAGAACTGTAATTTTGAAAGTCTTCAAACCTTCTGTAAATTACTTTAATGGCAGAGTCCGCATTTATGCTGTATATAAGGTCAATCGAAGCTCGTATAATTTAAATATTTATTATCAAATATCTGGGGAACTATACTGCAAAACAATTTTGAAAATTCCCTTGTGGTCAGTATCAGTTATTGAGGGCGGATTGGAATAGTGGCCATGTCTCCATATAAAGTAAATCTAAATAATTAGCATGAGTTATTTTGATGTCAGTTCATGTAATTGTGTGCGGAATCCACAATACAAAGGGAACTATTATTGGAGAGCCTTTAATACAAGGTGGCGCAAAAGTAATCCTCCTATCAGAAAATGCTATAAATTTTGCGATTGGCCCCTAATGTCAGTTCTGTTTTGACATTTGTGTAGTAAACACATGCGAAATACACGTTAATAAACAATGTTACGCTACACTGCTCCAGAACGCGGAATATTGCTGACTATTTATTTGACCAATAATCGGTCGGAGACTTTGGCACAACGTGAATTTCGTCGCAGATTTCCTGGCCGTCCAACGCCTACACTGCGACGTTTAGCCGCTCGCCTCGAAGAGACTGGCACAACACGAGATGCTGCCAGGCGTGGCAGACCCCGGAGTAGCCGTTCTGCAGAGAATATTGCTGATGTTGGCGAGGATGTTATGGAAGCGCCGTCGACATCGACCAGACGACCTGCCACGCAAATGGGTATCAGTCGACGGTCTTTACAGCGAATATTCGTACAAGATTTGAAGATGTTTCCGTACAAAGTCCAGACGGTGCATCAGATGTTAGCTGCTGACCGCCAATCGCGTCTAATATACGCTCAAGCCATCCTTAATCACCACCAAGAGGAAGATGATTTTTCATCAAAAATAATCATGAGTGATGAGGCCCATTTCCATCTTAGCGGGTACGTAAATAAGCAAAATTTACGCTTCTGGGGCACTGAAAATCCGCGTGTAACCCACGAAGAGCCATTACAGCTCAAAGTCACTGCATGGTGTGCTGTTTTCGCTGGAGGAGTCATCAGACCTTTTTTCTTCGAAGACGTCGCGGGCCAAACGGTTACTGTGAATGGTGAGTGCTACAGAGCAATGATCAACGAGTTCTTTTTGCCGCAACTTGATGAATTGGGATTGGAAAACATGTGGTTCCAACAGTACGGTGCAACGGCACACACTGCACGTGCCACAACCGATATGCTGAAGGATGCATTTCCCGGGCGCCTAATCTCCCGTTTTGGCGATTTGCACTGGTCAGCAAGATCGCCTGATTTTACCGCTCCAGACTTCTTTTTGTGGGGCTTTTTGAAGTCGCGGGTTTATGTCTACAAGCCTCAGACTCTTGCAGCTCTTAAAGACAATATTTTTTGGCCAAAGTGATGGAAAATGCCATAAAAAGGGCTCAAATGACAATCAACTGTGGCGGCGGCCATTTACATGACATCATATTCTCGACTTGATGTAAAAAAAATTAAAAGACCAAATAAAAATAATCCACAAGAAGAATCAAAGTTTTTAATTTGTTTTTTAATTACAGCCAAAAAAACATCGGAAGTTTACTTTTGCGCCACCGTGTATATGCATGAATTAATCCATATCATTGTACTTATGAGTGGTTTCCTGGCTGGTCGTCTGGAGTACAAATTTAATTCTGTCAATCGGCATCTAGCAGTGTTAAAGACAATAAGGGCTTGTAGTTTGCGTAACTAGCAACATCTACTGCCGTCTTTCGTGGATCAATTTTGATCACTTTTGTCATCTGACGGTTTTGGCGATCGGTAGTTTTTTGTGGATGACCACTTCCTCACTTTCTTTCCTTGGATTTGTTAATACCGAATTGCAACCTAATTTCAACCATGCTTGTGTAATAACTGATCTGCTATCAGCTTTATCTATTACTAAATCAGTAATTTACAAAGTATATTTAACGTAATGATGCTAATAAGTAAATTCAGATTACAAAGAATAAGAATGCAAAAGAAGAGATAAATTGGATAGCGCTATTAGATTCGAGTCACAGCACAGCAACTGTATTTAAAAGAATAAAGATAGAATAATAAGGGATTTTTGGAAATTCGAACGTTTAGGGGGTAAAAATGGGTAAATTCGATAACCTTATATCTTCAAAACTAATAAACATACATAAAAATCTTAAAATAAAGGTGACAGGTGTTTGTTACTTTTTCGAAATTCGAACTGTATTTTGGTACCTTTTGGTACTAAGTATGTATCCTTTAAACCAATAAACATATAAACAAATTTTAAATCATATTATTTACTTATCAAAAAATAACAGTTATGAATTCGGCACTTTTTAGAAATTCGAACTCTTAAGGGATATTTTTGGTACTTTTTCACAAAATATGTTTTTCTATAAATTGTCATAGGCAGAATGGGGACAAATAAATTCCGAAGGAGTGGGTAAAAACTGGAAAATATATTTTATTTGAAATTATTTGTTATTTGATAAAATGTTTAACATTGGTTCCTGGATTCATACAAAACTAACTAACAGAGTGTTATTTGGAACTTGAGTGCCTAAGTGTATATTGGGCCAAATCCGGCTACTTTTTTATAACATATTTTTTCTTGAGCACATTAACACGTTTGAGGCATGTCTGTAGCACAAAAAACTTGACAAAATGGAGTATTATTTTGATGTTGGCGTAGCCAAGGAGTATTCGAGTTTAAGTTATTAAAATGGACCATACAATTGCTCCAAGCGTGGCGCTATGGGGGCTTAAAGTAGGGTACCTTTGACATGTACAATTTTTAAACACGTGCCATTTTTTTGTTTCCCATCCAATATCCCGATCGGATTGAGAATTGATTCGTTGAGAATCTAAATTTCTGTAAAAATGAAAATAGAAAAATATAATTTTGTGCTCAAATGTTTTAGAATGAAGTGAGAACTCGTAAATGCGTACTTCTTCGTCCTAATGCCACAGCGGGGCAGAATCAATATTTTTTGGAAATAAATCTGGCATTTCTAAACGGCTGGTTCGATCGGGATAAAATTTGACAAGGGCATAGCGAAGGAGTAGTCGAGTATAAGTTATTAAAATGGATGGAATTAGGGTAACATCAACATGTAAAATTTTTAAACACGTAACATTTTTTTATTTCCCATCTGATTTCAAAGATTTTTATATTTTTGGAAAGCGCTTAGCTAGATCTTGAAAAAAACATGCTTGCGTGTGCTATTTATCTCTTATAATTACCGACTTATAGTCATTTAAAAATTGAACTTTTAAAATTTGGCCATAACTTGGTCCGCTTTTTTTTTAATATAGGGCTACCTTATAGACCGAATGGCCTCGAATTTCTGTTGTTAGTTAGACAACTAAATTACCAATAACATACAAAAGACTTCAGGGCAATATCAATTATGGATCCAAAAATAAACGATTTTCAATTTAAAAAATAGTAAATATTTGCAGTTTTTTGGACGAAAAAAAAAAACTTTATTTAAGAACATATAACAGTTTTATGTATTTCCGTAAAGTATCTTTATGGAGAACATTTTAGTATAAAAGACATGTCTTGTTTTTGGAATATGTCGACCCTACGCCCTTCGGAATTATACCTATTTTTGATCTAAATTTCAGCTTTGGGCCACATGTTCTAAAATCCCAAAGCTGGGATCAGAAAACGGAAAGCAGATTTGGAAACCTTCATGTGTTCCCTATTTATTACCAAAGTATTTTCCCAGCCCTGAAGGAAATGGGGACGATATGGGCAAAATTTTAATTTTGGGATTTTCGCTCCAATTTTTAGGAATTGCGGGGTGCCCTTTGACCTTTTAACAACTTTTTTTACACTTGTTATTCAGAATGAATAAATTTGAAAATTTCATTGAGTTTTGTTAATAAATAAAGATTTTATTACATACTAGCTTGACCCGGTGCGCTTCGCTACCCCTGTCGTAGTCTATGTTGGAAATTTCAATAAAATCGTTTCGGTCGTTTAGTATTTATTGTTTAAGAACTAAAGGTACCAATTTTACCGGTTTTCCCCCTGTTTACCTCTTTCTGGTCCAAGTATTGAAAAAAGTTATAGCCTATTGGCGCTTCCAAGTAAGGATCTATCTCCAACGTTCCAAATTTCAATAAAATCGGTTCAGCCGTTTAGGCGTGATGCTCAAACAAACAAACAAATAAACAAACAAACTTACAATTATATATTTATATAGATTACATATTTATTGAGCTTCTAAAACTAAAAATTGTATCAAAATTTTAATAGGATTCTAAATGTTATGAACAATTTGATCCACATTTATACCAAACTATTTTTTGTTTAGACAAGTTAATTTTTGATCTTACAAACAAAATTTCAACTCAATATCTCAATTAGATTCAAAAATATCCCACTTTAAAACTCCGTTCTTCAATAATATTTTACATGCTAGATTTATTTCCAAAAAATGTTGATTCTGCCCCACTGTGTAATGGCTGTTTTTAATTTTCTATAATTTAAAAATATGAAATTAAACATCTAATGATCTGAATAATTAAGAAATCACATTAACGTCATATTTTGTTTATACTAAAAAAATTAAATTATGAATACACCAATACCCCGGTTTGCGGCGTTTCTAATTTTAGTCGTTTTCGATTCAGTTTGCGTCGCATGGCTTTGAAGTTGCGTCGTAAGTGTTTTTATTTGCATCATTTTTGGCTTCGAAGTTGTGTCATTAGTGCTTCGATTTGCGTCATTAATATGTTTTTTTTTTTTATTTAAAAATCTATTTTTCAGCTAAAATTATAAGTCGTGCTACGGTTTGCGTCGCGTTTCTCCGGTCCCACTTAGCGACGCAAACCGGGGTATTAGGGTATATGAATCTGACTAAAGTAAGAACCGACAAAAATATAAATATATTTTTATATCCTTCACCTTCGTGAGAAGGGAATATATAAGTTTGTAATTTCCACAATATAATTTTCCAACCCTATGAAGTATATATATTATGGATCCTTATAGATAGCGGAGTCGATTAAGCCGTCTGTCTGTCTGTTGAAATCAATTTTCTGAAGACCCCAGATATCTTCGGTATATAAATCTTCAATAATTCTGTCAGACATGCTTTCGAAAAGTTTCCTATTTAAAATCAGCAAAATCCGTCCATAAATAACGGAGATATGAGCAAAAATCCGAGACAACCTCTATTTTTGGCCTATTTTTATACCCTTCACCATGAGTGGCAAGGGTATATATAAGTTTGTCATTCCGTTTGTAATTTCTACGTTTTTCATTTGCGACCCCACAAAGTATATATATTCTGGATCGTTATAGATAGTGAAGTCGATATAGCCATGTCCGTCTGTCCATCTGTATGTTGAAATCATTAACTTTTTGTCACTAATAAATTAAAAAAAAAAAAATTTAAAAAATTAAAAAAAAAATTTTAAATTAAAAAAAAAAATTTAAAAAATTAAAAAAAAAATTTTAAATTAAAAAAAAAAAAATTGGAAAAAAAAATTTAAAACAATTTTGAAAAAAATTTTTTTTTTTAAATTTTGAAAAAAAATTTGAATTGTGTTTACCTAAAAATATTTAAAATTTTTATTTTAAAGTATAATTTGGTGAAGGGTATATAAGATTCGGCACAGCCGAATATAGCTCTCTTACTTGTTTTATCTATATCTCGATTACTAAATCATAAATATAGACAATATAGATATTTCAAAGTCCATTGCAACGATGTATATAAGGCTATACAAAGTTGGACCTACAATGGGTCAAAATCGGGAAAATATTTTTTAACCCGAATTTTTTTCACAAAAAACATTATTTTGTCATATATTTTTTTCACTAATAAATTAAAAAAAAAAAATTTTAAAAATTGGAAAAAACTTCTAAAAAAATTTATTAAAAAACTAAAAAAAAAGTTTTTAAAAAAATTAAAATATTTTTTTTTTAAATTTTATTTTTTTTAAGTATAATTTGGTATAAGATTCGGCACAGCCGAACATAGCTCTCATTCTTGTTTTTATTTAAAAATCTATTTTTCAGCTAACATTATAAATCGTGCTTCGGTCCCAATTAGTGACGCAAACCGGGGTATTAGTGAATATGAATCTGAATAAAGTAAGAACCGACAAAAGTGGCCTTTTCGATTAAGCCATGTCCGTCTGTCTGTTGAAATTAATTTTCTGAAGACCCCAGATGTTTTTGGGATCCAAATCTTCAAATCTTCAAAAAAATTTAAATTAAAAAATTGGAAAAAAACTTTTAAAAAACAATTTCGAAAAAAAATGTTAAAAAAATTAATTTTTTTTTTTTTTAATTTTATTTTAAAGTAAAATTTGGTGAAGGGTATATTAGATTCGGGACAGCCGAATATAGCTTTCTTACTTGTTTTAAATCATTTTTTATTTGAGACACAATTTTAAAGGACTAAAACAGGAGAAAGTTTATTAGTGATAATAACATAAAACATTTAAACAAAGCTAATTTCAATGCCTATATAAACATGAAGTATGAGTTTCTATGTGCTAAAACAATTGAACGAATGATAGTTATTTAGTTTGATTTATTCAAAATCTCGCTCTTGGTTCATGAAAACCAAACGATCAATTAAAAAACCTGTTTAAGTGCTGGTTCACACACGTCATGTTTACTTGAGCAAGTCTTGAGTTTATAGAAGAGAGAAGAAATATGTTCCTTTTTTTTTGCACTCTCTTCTTTATACTCAAGACTTGCTCAAGTAAACTTGACGTGTGTCAACCAGCTCTTGTATTGTATGAGAACAAGTTTTAATCTGAAGAAATATATTTTTTCAAATTTTGTTCAGCTAGATTTGGGAATAGTGTGATTTAGACTATCACGATTAGACTAAAATTTTCGGAGTTACATTTTTATGAAATGTCATATAAATCCGAAACTAAGTCCTCTTCGAAATTCTTAAGAAAACTTTTTTGTTCATAAAGGCGTTTTCTTTTCTGCCATAAATTATGCCTTTATTCTACCTTTTATCCTTCTTTGTGTTCTTTTCTGAATTAAATGTAGCGTGTTAAGCGTATAATGGGTTCTTTTCAAATAGTGCTGCCCAAAAACCCCGAAAATATGCCACATGTTTCACCATGCATTTTATCAAAGGGTTTGAAGTTCGTTTGTGTTAATAAAATAGTTTTTGTATTTTTTGATTAACAGTGTTATGATGGAAGTAAAATTTTATAGTTTTAAAATATTTAGAAGCTACACATAAAAAGAAAATTTCATAAATTCTATTGTAATCCTTAAAAATGTAGCACATTATGAGGTTATGGGTAACCTTTAATAAATTTTGTGTGAGAAAAGAAAACGCATTAAGAGCAGTTCATTATTAGTTCATATAAAAATCAAGGAAAAACTCTGTTGTACATATTGGGGACTATAGTTAAACTGTATGTATGTTTAGCTGAAAAACGTTACAAAAAGAATTTTTTGGGGTGCCTAGTGTTAAATACATGTTCTACATGATACGAGAATGTTACTTGATCGAATGCTACATTCTGACTGGTTTTTAATAAACAATTGTTCAGGTTTTAAAAAAGCGTTATCAATATGCGAATACACGTTCATACATATATTCTTTTAGAATTAGAATAACAAAAAATATGCAGTTGTTGTAGCGATTTGACTATTTGTTGCATCGATCGTAGTTGCTACGAGTAGTTTGTGTGTTGTAGTTATAACGTATATTTTAGTTGTTCTTAAAAAAAGCCAAATAATATGTAAAGCTACACATACATACATTTGCGCTTATTTGTAAACAAGAGATGAGTAGTAACATATTTATCGACTCAGATTAACTTTCTGAACTGCAACACCAAATTGTCGGTGTGTCTGTCCGTCCGTCCGTCGGTCCGCCAAACCGTCTGTCTTTCTTTCAACATGTATATGTCTGTCTGTAAATACATATGTATATTCAAACCAGTCGAATGTTGTATGTACAACACTACAGGTTGCGAATGCATGAAGAGACAATGTCTAGCTGCAATCAGGAACAGGATTATTGCGAAAACAAAACAAACAAACAAAAAGAAAATAAAAAAACAAAAAAAAAAAAAAAACTATTTCGAATAAAACCAATTTTGCCTCCAGCATTATAATAAAACTATCCACCTGTTGTAAGCTAAAATCTTCCTAATCCTACGAAAAAATAAGTTATTGCAATGAAATTTGCATCACAAACTTCATTAAGTTAAGTGAACTGGTTTGTGCTTTTTATTTTGTTGGTTTGGTTGGTTTATAGAAACTTGTTTTCTTTATGATTAGTTTAGTAAGGTGGATGTGGCGAAATTGTAACCAGCCAATACACTTGTAGCCAGAGGCACATGCGTTGGAAAATACGAGTCAGTATAGTACCGACAAATCTTATGGGAAACTAACAACAACTTACCAGCAGCCAAAAGAAGCTCAAATAGCCAGCAGAAATATTTTAATCATCATATAAATGGTGTGTTAAATATTCCAATACTATACTATTTAATTAATCAGCTCCCAACACAATGTTTCAAAACCGTTAAATTACGCAAATGATTTTTGATCAGTTATCCACATACACACATAACGTAAAAATTACTCGAAATCCTATTATTCCTGTTTATCTATAATAAAGCAATTTCAGGTAACTGTCTATATTTAAACACTTTTCGGATAAAGCACGATTTTAACAAAATTTTCAAGTAGTAGGATTATTTTGGTTTTTTTTGGGTGCCCTATGCCCACTTAATTCTGCATCATATGAGGTTATCCCTTATCTTTTGCAACATATTGTAATACTGTTCGTAGAATCAAAAAGTATATAAAAGGTGGCGCAAAAGTAATCCTCCTATCAGAGAATGCTATAAATTTTGCCGATTATTAGTCAAATTAATAGTCAGCAATATTCCGCGATCTGGAGCAGTGTAGCGTAACATTGTTTATTAACGTGTATTTCGCATGTGTTTACTACACAAATGTCAAAACAGAACTGACATTAGCGGCCAATCACAAAATTTATAGCATTTTCTGATAGGAGGATTACTTTTGCGCCACCTTGTATAATAACTGTGGTAAATTTCATTAAAATAGGAAATGATAAATCAGAAAAGTGCTTTTTGATGGATTCTCCCATTACCCTATCGATATCGAACCGAAATTTTACACAGATCAGCTGGAGTCAAAAATCAGTCTATTGATTTTTGCAACAATCAGTCCATAAATAGCCATAGTTTTCATATAAGATACTTAGATATCAGCGCATAAAATTGTATGACAATCGTAACTTAATAGGTTGAAGCTCTCCTCTACCAATTTGAAATATACTACAGATATTTACTAAATAGTAATAGAAAATGTGAAAGCCCTGAAAATAAATTTCAGCCAGACAGACGGACGGACGGATATCGTTTAATCGACTCAGAAAGTGACTCTGAGTCAATCGGATGGTGTAGGTTATAATCGGATGATGTAGGTTATAATTGTTGCAAAACTAACTTTTTTAAGGTTATAGCACTGCTAGTGGTTTGTACGCTATAAGCTTTAGCATGGATATAGAATTGCCATTCAGATATTAGGCTGTTATATTGAAATGTCGTGAGTCTTCTACGATCTTGAAAACAGTATTATACCGTTTATTAGGTTGTTTATTATATAATATTTTGTGTAACATTATTAACACTTTGGTGTTCAGTAGATTTTTAAGAGATGTGCCAAAAATGTGTCAAGAAAGCGGATACATGCGGCCTTTCAAATTGAAAATATATCCGGTAATGTTTTTAAATATGAGTTTTAGTTTAGAACTGCTGATTGTGTCATACCAAATAGTTCACATCCGTTTAGTAGTAAAGGAATAAGGTACATATGTTTTGACAAAAAGCATTGTTATTTTAAGAGGTTTAAAGGGCTGAGTTTTCCAAAGAGTTTTTGGCATGAAATATGATTCCAACAGTTCGGATTATTATTAAAGATAATACCAGGGTTTTTATTGATCTGACAGTGTTGATATTTTGCCTATTTATTATTGTGTGCGGTAAGTGTCCTATTGTTTTTGACATTATCGTAATGTCTTTGGATGGGATTTATTAAGGTTTCTACTTAGCCCAATTCCTGCAGCCCAAAGATATATTCCCTGTAATTCTTGGACATCATCTGCATACATCCATACTTTACAAAATTTGTGATGTTCAGGCAAATCATTTACATATAGGATAAAAAGTAGTGGAACAGCCTTCTTACTGCTAAAGTTACGTACACACGGTTGTCAGATTTTACAATGTTGTCAGATCTGGCAATGTGCTCGCAATGTACTGCCAATGAAATATTATTAGCAAAACGAAAATTGTCAGTTTAGACGATTGTAAGAAAACCTTACAATTTCATTGTCAGACAATTGTCAAACAATAAATTTATCTGCCAGCAAAAATTGTCAGTTCACACGGTTGCTTCAGTTTTGTTTATTTTAAATACATATGCACAGTGGCAACACTAAAAAATTTATCGCACATATGACAATAAAAAGTTTCTGACAATGATCTGGCAATGACAACGAAAGGTGTTTACACGATTGTCAGATGTCTGACAACAGTATTATCTTACAATGTACTAACAAAACTTTTTCTGACAACGTTGTAAGACAAAAATTGTAAGTTCACCCGGCTGTTAGACATTTTCTGAACATTTTTCTAACAATATTGCACAATCTGATAACCGTGTGAACGTAGCTTAAGCATTTTGAGTCTGAACAAAGTCCTCCGTACACCTTCTAGTATAAAGTATTTTTGCAAGGCAGTTTTATCGAACGTAGAGGTCACCTTTTAAAATTTTTCTTATATCTTTGGCATTTATAGGGATATTTTTTTGAGGTACAGTCTAGTGCACATACTGATTTCTTTAAAGTTGGCTAATATGCTTTTTATTAAAGAAATTATCAAGAATAAAGTGTTCAATGGTATTATGATACCAAAAAAGGAGAACTAAATCAAACTAAGGATTACTATTTCGTTCTTCAAAATGGCACTTTTTGAATTTTCTATAATATGGGTCACTTTGACCCAAGGGAGACATCAGGGTTAATCTCTAAAACATTTTCATTAAAATAAATTTATTTCATATAAAATATTAAAATTTGCATATATTTATATGACCTTTGACCTTAACTTCAAAACATAAACAAAAATCGACTGTCACCCTAATATACATATAATTAAAATATGCCTCGCCTAGGAACTGTCACTAGAATTGTTCGCATCTTTTGGAGCTAGTTACAAGTTATATATTATGTGACCTTGAGTTTGAAACTATTTACATATAATATTTTGTTTTTATTTATATTTATTATTAAAAGAAAAAGAAAGTACATGCATTCCATAAGTGGGAGTATCTAATTGTTAGACTAATTAAACGGAAATCTCATTAACATTAAATTATAATTGATGCTAATAAAGTTTTTGAATAAAGTTTTATAAAATAAATACCTACTTTTGTTTTTGTAGTAAAATAACAAAAACAAAATGCATTTTAGCTAATTTTTTACTTTTCTACACTTTTACTTTTAAACATGTATTCATCAATTTATTGTTTGAGTTTTCATGATAGGTTTGTTTGTTTTGAAAATAAATTAAATATTTTTCTAAATAAATTTCAATAAAGAAGTGCATTACGTTCACAATACGTAAAGTTTTATGTCACAAATACCTCTTTTACTTTTTTACTAAGTCAAGAATTCTTCATCGTGATTGCCGCTGGAGTATTATAATAATTATTTTATATCTACTTATATGCACAGCCTCAAAAGTGAGTAAACACTAGAGTATTTTTTGATTTTTTTAAGATCATGGAAATCACTATAGTCCGACATAAATCTTTTTTCTCCAGAATGGAATCTTTTATTCAAACCAAAACCAATTTGTGGTGTTTACTCATTTTAGAGGCTGTGTCGCTTCACTGGTTAAACCATTGAAACGATCCTCTTAAAAATATTACTGTATATTCCTCTATCTCTGGAAGGAACAATAGGCTACACTTTTTTTTTAAATTTCTAGTGGGCATGGCACCTCCCATACAACGTAAATAGTTATTATGGTATATCTGGTGAACTATAATTGTGAAAGTCTTCAAACTTTATAAGAATCAATTTCTTGTCACTGCTTGAAGTTTAACCAAAAATGGGAGGGATACAAAGTAAATGGTTGTTTCTAAATATCTTGAGAACTATAATTGCAAAATTCTTCAAACTTTGTCCGAATAGCTCTCTTATTAGTGGGCGTGGCATTTTAAACATTTTATGAATCAATTTCTTATCACTTTACAGAGTTTATTTAAAAATGGTCTGGATTGGAACAGTACGTAGTACGAAGTTTAGCTAAAAATTGGTGTAGGACCTTCATGACAAAGAAAATTTTAATTTCGAGAGTATTTAAGCTTTGTCTCAATCACTTCCTTATATTTTTACGATATTTGGCTGAAATTGTGCATAGTAAATAGCTATAATTTAATATATGGAGAATAATAATAGTTAAAGTAAAAAAATTAAAATTTAACGAATATCTTGCGAACCATTGAATTCAGCGTACTCGAATTGGGTTAACACGCCGCACATTGTTTTTTTTTTTTTTTTTTTTTTTTAAAACAAACACAAACTGCAAAGCGTTTTGCTTGTCTGCAGATACACCCAGAGTCTCCGGCGGGAATCGAACCCGCAACCCTCAGATTGATAGTCCAGCACACTATCGTGTAGTCTATCGGGGCACCCCGAAGAAGAGAGGTCGAAATTCATTTTTTTCATGTTCACCGATTTGGATAATTTTTTGGTATTTTTTGTCAGATATCTGAGTATTATGATACCGTAATATTAGGCTGATATATTTATTATTTGTTTGGACAGACACGTTCGAAGTTCATATATATGCGCTTGTTTAAAATGGTTTGCAAATTTATTGTATATTCAATCTTTTGGTACAATCAAAGTAAACTTATCATTTGACCTTGTTGTATATTTTCGTAAATGACAATTGTCGTAGATGAGATTTGCATTAAAAAAAAAATAGGAAAAAGTGTCATATAAAAAATTTCGTACAACAAAATATAAACAATATCAAAATTTCAATGTTCTTCTACTTCAGTGGACTGCATCTTTCTAGTGCTGTGGAGCACTGTTTAACGAAAGATGTCGAATAACAGCTTGAAGTCTCAGCTAAAAGTTAAAAAAAAAAAAAATCAGCTGATAAAGTTTACTGTTTAAAATTATTACATAATGTAATATACATCCTAGTCAAGAAGCTATTCTGCCTCTATGTCTCTATCTAAAGGCCCTTATTCAATGATATAATTTTTATGTTTTACATTTTAATTGATTATTTGTATCAGGTGCTGTCCGAGGAAGCTCAGGAAGCGAGGAATAAAGACTATAAAGCCTATAGATTACATCATTCGCAAAGAATTGGACGTGTAGCCGTATAATCTTTTATTGTCTTTAGACCAATTTATAAATAGATTTCGCTCAAAGCTGCAAATCTAAAAAATTGGAATACGATAATGACGTTAAACAATTATTATTACTTATTCATGTTTTTTCTATGAGAGATGGGCGTAAAAGTGGGCGGATCAGGTATATATTTTCAGGAGCCCATTCTACAATTATAATATTTATTTTTTGTGAAAATTGAGTTGATGCATTAAAAATCAAGGGAGTTATGCCACTTTTTCAATACATGTTGTATGGGAAGTGGGCGTAAAAATGGGCGGATATTTTTAAAATTTCACACAAATGATTCTGAGTGTTTGAAAATGCTATGTGCCAAAAAACAATGCCGTAGGTCAAAATTTAATTTTCACTTTGTATGGGAGGTGGGCGTAAAAGTAGGCGGATCATTTTGATTTTTCCATTTTTTTTCTTAATTCAAATAAAAAATGCCTATGTGCCAAGTTTCAATGGCCTTCTACAACTACTTCTATTTTTAGCCGCTCGTTGTATGAAACTCAACCAATGTACGCCGGCGCCCCGCTTGACAAAAAAAATCAAATTCGAGCAAAATGTTATCTTCGCAGCTTAGTTGATAAAATTTCTCTATTGCAATTTATAGAAGGCGACGACAGAACTACAACATGTACAAAAACAACAGGTACTTTTTTTTTTACAAGATATTATTTATATAGATTATATTTTTCACAACAACAAACACAAGTGAACTGACAGTACAAACATCTAAACAAATGTTTGGCTTATTTTGCCCCAACTGCATATTGCTAGCCATGCCAAGAACTTTTTAGGAAAATTTTCTGCTTTTGGGTCCTAAACTTTTCTACAACATTTCCTCGAGCATCAGAAACATACAAAAAAAATTTTCCATACGTACATTTCGTCATCCATTATGCAGCAGATATATTTTTTGTATAAAATTTGACTTCAATTTTCGAGCTCTGTCTTTGGCCTCTAAATTTTTAGCAAAGTTCCTGTCAGGAACTTTTTGTCCCTTGTATGTTTTTAAACTTGCATTGGCCTTAACTTTTCGTACCAAATAGTCCGAGTATTGAGCTAACCGGACTGCTTTCCTACCAGATGTGTTGGGATCTCTTTTGAAAATGCTTTCTATTTATTGGCTTTGTGACATCTTTTCATAGTTACTAGGACCGCCCGGTGGTCAAAATTCGAACATTTTGAAAACACTTTTTACCACTTTTATGGAAAGAATTTTGAAACAACTTTTTATATTGTGCATATCTATAGAAAGTAACCTTTTAAACCATATATGTTTCATCAATATTGGTGGAGAATAACAGACTCAAAAGTTTATAACAAAACAAGTAAGAGTGCTATATTCGACTGTGCCGAATCTTATATACCCTTTACCTTTGTTGTGGATGCATTAATTGCCCACTTTCAGCGTATATCATCCTAAATATATCAAGAAAACTTTTAAAAATTGTACATTTAATTGCTGACGAACAGATTATATTGTAGAAGTTACAAACGAAATGACAATTTTATATATACCCTTCTCACGAAGGTGAGCAATTTAACCAACATACATCAAAACATACATTTTGTTACTTTTTTGTCAAGCACCCAAAAAAATAAAAAAAAACAAAATACGCAAAGCAATGAAGCCAATACACATTCAAACATACGTTTTGTTGCTTTTTTGTCAAAGCATGCAATAAATTGTATTTTTTTATGAAATTTAGCAGTAATTTCATTCAAATGAAAAAAGTGTTCTACAGACGGGTCCTGACAGGTTCAACTATTTATATGAGGTTAAAGAGAACACTTTCGCCTTTCTTCTGATAGCAAAATTTGTTTAACCCTTTTGACCCCCAAAAGTTCTATTCCACTAAAATAATAATTTGAACAGAATTTCAAAAATTCCTAGAAAAGTACAAGAAATGAATCAAACCAACATTTCTCCATTATCGCCATGCAATACTCTTGTTGGCAAAATAGATTTACCATGAACATTAAATATTTTGTTTGGAAATTCTAATACATACTTACATATATGCGTAAAGTAATTGTTTCCGTAAATTTTGAAAATCTTAAAAAATAAAACAAACAAAAACATAACTTGTAAAGCGACACTCAATTGATTGGTAATGATGTGTTATAAAATGTTTACACATTTTTGGATTCTATCGGAAATTCAAGGATATTTTTTTATTTTACCATGAAAAATGGTTAAATGTTTACAACTGGATTACTTAATAACATTATATCAAATACGTGTTTTATTTTAAAAGCAAACTTGCAGACGTTTTTATACCTTCGTGAGAAGGGAATATATAAATTTGTCATTCCGTTTGTAATTTCCACAATATAATTTTCCGACCCTATAAAGTATATATATTCTGGTTCCTTATAGATAGTCTGTCTGTCTGTCTGTCTGTCTGTTGAAATCAATTTTCTGAAGACTCCAGATATCTTCGGTATCCAAATCTTCAATAATTCTGTCAGACATGCTTTCGAGAAGTTTTCTATTTAAAATCAGCAAAATCCGTCCATACATAACGGAGATATGAGCAAAAATCCGAGACAACCTCTATTTTTGGCCTATTTTTATCTATATCTCGATTACTAAGTCATAAATATAGACAATATGGATATCTAATGATAGATATTTAAAAAGTCCATTGCAACGATGTATATAAGGCTATACAAAGTTGGACCTACAATGGGTCAAAATCGGGAAAAATATTTTTTAACCCGAATTTTTTTTTCCAAAAAACTATTTTTTCCCTAATAAATTAAAAAAAAAAAATTTTTAAATTAAAAAATTTTTTAAAAAAAAAAAAAAATTGGAAAAAACTTAAAAAAAATTTCGAAAATTTTTTTTTTTTAAAATAAGAATTTTTTAAATTTATTTAAAAGTATAATTTGGTGAAGGGTACGTAAGATTCGGCACAGCCGAATATAGCTTTCTTATTTGTTTTATCTATATCTCGATTACTTAGTCATAAATATAGACAATATGGATATCTAATGATAGATATTTCAAAGTCCATTGCAACGAGTTGGACCTACAATGGGTCAAAATCGGGAAAAATATTTTTTAACCCGAATTTTTTTTCACAAAAACCATTCTTTTGTCATAAATTTTTTTCACTAATAAATTAAAAAAAAATTTTTTTTTTAAAATTGGAAAAAACTTTTAAAAAAATTTCGAAAATTTTTTTTTTTTTAAAAATAAGAATTTTTTAAATTTATTTTAAAGTATAATTTGGTGAGGGGTATATAAGATTCAGCACAGCCGAATACTGCTCTCTTACTTGTTTTGTTTTGACATTGTTATATATATTTTAAATACCTAGGACCTGTCGTTTCACAAATGAATTTTATCAATGAATCAATTATTTTTTATTGAAGCTAACTTAGCTGTATATGAATATGTTTGTGCTGATGTTGTAACGCCTTTAAACTATAGTCCCACCTTCACATTAAAGTATAACAATCGATAGTTCTAAGTAGCTTAGAATAACTTTCTGAGTTGATATGTATTTTTTAGATACTTCGATTGTTTTGCAATTAGACTTTTTTTCAACAAATTGATTAGAATCGATCAATGCTTTCATCAAGTCCCCTTGTCTTAAATATATCGGCATCCATATAAAGATAGGCAGAAAATATTTCCTGATACACATAAATCTTAATAAGGATATCACATATATTATTTTACACATACATAGTTTTCGGAGCCCGACAAAATACGCGTTTTCGGGTTTTGGCCATTCCAGTATTCGATCAAAATTTGGTCGAATATCGAAACCGAAACTTTTATAAAGGAAAATGTATGTTTATGGCAGATATAGCAAAACAAATCAAATGATTCCAAACACTTTTGGACATGTTTGGGATACTTTAAAATAAAATTCTTAATAAATGCGAAATTAACCCTGAGCTCTCTTTTTTGTGTCTTATTTCTGACTTTCTGGTTGACTTTTTCGTTTTGGTGTATTCAGGGACTAATAGTAAAATTTCACGGACAATATTTTTGGGGAACATTCTAACCCCTTAAATCCCTGTTCTAAAGGTGTTTTTTGCTGTTCTTTTAAAAAAAGGACAAGAAAGACCCATACCTTGAGGAGTTAGAGGGTTAATATATTCTACAAAAATGTTCTCCGTAATATTTAACATACATTTTCTGAACACATTTTATACCTAAAATGTAAGGGTCACATGGTTTCTTATGCCGATTAACAATAAGAATTCGCCAGAGCTGAGAAACTTTAACCCCCCTAAAATGAAACTCAGTTGTAAACTTTCAAAACGCTGATACAAGTGTCTTTTTTTATTGTCTCCTCTATCAAAATTTATAGGCCAGGTCTTGTAATTTTGGAAAAAATTGATTTTGTTGTACAGTGTTATTGTTTATTCTACCTTACATCACCATAGTGGGGAAGGTATATTGGGTTAGCGCTGATGTTTGTAATGTGCAAAAATATTGTCTCAAAACCCACTTTAAAGTAGTGATATTTTTCATATACGAGTACCTATAACAGATAACATTGTTATTTCATTTAGTGAATTTGGTGTACCTTTATGTATTTGTTACTTTTTTATATATAAATTAAGTGATAGAGGTAGTAATTATAGATAAGTTATAAAAAATTACCATTTGAGAGGAAATTCTGTTTTTAATACTTTTTTCCGAACAACCAGAAGTAACATATGGGTCACTTTTTGGAAGACACTTCTTCGTCTCTTCCTGGAAGAAAATAATTCGAACGTTGAAGACACTTCTTCGTCTCTTCCTGGAAGAAAATAATACGTACGTTGATACTTTTTTGACACATCCAAAAGAGTCGTATTCCTTACTTCTAGAAGTCAATATGACTGTAGTTGCACACTTCTTCACTACTGATGTTACTACAGAGGACGATTTGATTCGCTCATAAAAATCTTAAAAAAGGACCTTTATATCAATTGATCCAGTTTAAGAGATATTGATGTCAGAATAAAAACGGTAGGTTAGATGGAATAAAACATTCATTTTAGTTGGAAATATCTAATTTTTTGTATAATAATATTTTATACTGGAAAAAAATCACGTTGCACAGTGGGGTCAATCGCAAAAAGTGGTAATAAATCTAGAACTTCTAAACTACTGGTCGTATTGTAAAACGATGTATGAACGAATAGTATAGGAAGACAAAGGCTTTAAGAAAATTTAATTTGTGAGCACCCTGTGACCACCCTTTTGTTACGAAAACTTTGTACAGTTTGTAACTTGTACAAATATGGACAGATTTCAATGAATGAAATTGTTATAAAGTAAGTTGAAAGGTAAAGAAATTCCTGTGTTGACTAATAGTTTAAAATGTTGAAACTTTGATTTTTACATTGACTTTATTTTGTTTTATTTCTAATGAACTCCAAAATAACACTTGAAAAGTTTCTTGGAAATATCTAAAATTGTGCTTATTTTTTGGAAATTGTTTGGAGATCCATAATTAATCTTCTACTGAAACGATTTTGTTAATTTTCAATACCAAACTGCTTAGATTATTAATATTTGTTAATAATCTAATATCTAATTACTAGTATAAAGATTTTGTTGTAAATTTCATTCATTTCAGTTGAGTATTTTGGACGTGAGAGTATTTAACATAGACGGACATGAACCAAGAATATATACACTTTGTTGGTTACACCACTCTTTAAGGAGAAACAAATAATTAGTTTTGTGTAATTAACTATTGTAAATATGTACTGCAAATAAACTAAGTATCTTATCAGTGTTAAGTGTCGCCAGTCGCCCAAAGATCATGAACTAATGCAACCATAATGTTATACAACTAAACAATGTATTTCAATTGTGTATTTCAAATGTACGGTAGCAATACTAACATATCATCTATTACACATACAGTGTATTACAAAACAATTTTGCTTATATTTGTTTAGGAGAAATTTGTATTTCATTCATACTCACCATAGTGGGGAGGGTAACGCCCAAAAATATTAGCCTAACGCCCACCTTAAATTATAGTAATAGACTCTAAATCTCTTTCTAAGTTGATTAAACCATGTCCGTCCGTCTGGCTGGTTGGTCATGTAAATGTTGTGCTCTAACTACAGGTCGCAATTTTGCAAGATATTTCGATCATATTTTTTCGGCCCAATGACTAAACAGGCTGAAATTGTTCCTTTATTTCACCCAGCCGCCATATAAATACCCTTCCAAAATAGGACTTTATCAGTCACAATGTTTAATTTATGAAGGTATCTACACAAATTTCGATCCAAATAAGTTTAATATACAATATACATGGCAATTTGTCCATAATTGTTCATATCTCCCATATAAGGCCCACTTTCGAAAATCATTCAAGAATATAAATAAATGAAATTTTAAAAGAAATACGTTTTTACTAATTTACTTAGAGTAGGGTATTATATGGTCGGGCTTGACCGTAGTTCGTAGGGTGCTGAGAGCCAATAATATCAACGATCGTGTGGCGAAGAAAAAACTACTTATTTCGGAAATAAATAGGTTTATTTTTCAGCTCAGCGAATGATACGACGAAACCAAATTCACAGCTTTAAACATTAAAATGAGGTTTTTCACAATACCAAAAACGTGCCAACACCTCCTCAAAGTCCGGACCTTAGTCCCATAGAAGTAGCAATGGAAAAAATATTTTTTCACAGAAAATTTTATTTTAACACAAATATTTTCATAACCGATCAATATAAGGACTAAATTATTACTTATTACAATTGAAAAATTCATAACAAAAAGCTTAAAAATTACAAGAAAAATTTAAAAATTTATTTCGCATATAACAGGTGGCGCAAAAGTAATCCTCCTATCAGAAAATGCTATAAATTTTGCCGATTATTGGTCAAATAAATAGTCAGCAATATTCCGCGTTCTGGAGCAGTGTAGCGTAACATTGTTTATTAACGTGTATTTCGCATGTGTTTACTACACAAATGTCAAAACAGAACTGACATTAGGGGCCAATCGCAAAATTTATAGCATTTTCTGATAGGAGGATTACTTTTGCGCCACCTGTTATTATTACTTGCTTTCGTATTAAACAAATTAATTTTAAAACAAGTAAGAGAGCTATATTCAGCTGTGCCGAATCTTATATAACCTTCACCAAATTATACTTTAAAATAAAATTTAATAAATTCTTATTTTTAAAAAAAAAAATTTTTTTCGAAATTTTTTTTTTAAAGTTTTTTCAATTTTTTAAAAAAAAATTAATTTATCACCAAATTATACTTTTAAATAAAATTTCAAAAATTCTTATTTTTTTAAAAAAAAATTTTTTCGAAATTTTTTTAAGTTTTTTCCAATTTTAAAAAAAAAAAATTAATTAATCACCAAATTATACTTTAAAATAAAATTTCAAAAATTCTTATTTTTTTAAAAAAATTTTTTTTCGAAATTTTTTTTCAAGTTTTTTCCAATTTTTTTTTTTTTAATTTTTTTTAATTTAAAAATTTATTTTTTTAAATTTATTAGTGAAAAAAGAGTTTTTTGTGAAAAAAATTCGGGTTAAAAAATATTTTTCCCGATTTTGACCCATTGTAGGTCCAACTTTGTATAGCCTTATATACATCGTTGCAATGGACTTTAAAATATCTATCATTAGATATCCATATTGTCTATATTTATGAATTAGTAATCGAGATATAGATAAACAAGTAAGATAGCTATATTCGGCTGTGCCGAATCTTATATACTCTTCACCAAATTATACTTTAAAATAAAATTAAAAAAAATTCTTATTTTTAAAAAAAATTTTTTTTTTGAAATTTTTTTTAGTTTTTTCCAATTTTTTAAAAAAAAAAAAATTAATTAATCAAATTCTTATTTTTAAAAAAAAAAAATTTTTCGAAATTTTTTTTAAACTTTTTTTTTAAAAAAATTTTTTTTAATTTAAAAATTAATTTTTTTAATTTATTAGTGAAAAAAAAGTTTTTTGTGAAAAAAATTCGGGTTAATAAATATTTTTCCCGATTTTGACCCATTGTAGGTCCAACTTTGTATAGCCTTATATACATCGTTGCAATGGACTTTAAAATATCTATCATTAGATATCCATATTGTCTATATTTATGAATTAGTAATCGAGATATAGATAAACAAGTAAGATAGCTATATTCGGCTGTGCCGAATCTTATATACTCTTCACCAAATTATACTTTAAAATAAAATTAAAAAAAATTCTTATTTTTAAAAAAAAATTTTTTTTTTGAAATTTTTTTTAAAGTTTTTTCCAATTTTTTTAAAAAAAAAAAATTAATTAATCAAATTCTTATTTTAAAAAACAAAAATTTTTTCGAAATTTTTTTTAAACTTTTTTTTTAAAAAAATTTTTTTTAATTTAAAAATTAATTTTTTTAAATTTATTAGTGAGAAAAGAGTTTTTTGTGAAAAAAAAATTCGGGTTAAAAAATATTTTTCCGATTTTAACCCATTGTAGGTCCAACTTTGTATAGCCTTATATACATCTTTGCAATGGACTTTGAAATATCTATCATAAGATATCCATATTGCATATATTTATGACTTAGTAATCGAGATATAGATAAAAAAATAGGCAACAAAAATAGAGGTTGTCTCAGATTTTTGCTCATATCTCCGTTATTTATGGACGGATTTTGCTGATTTTAAATAGGAAACTTCTCGAAAGCATGTCTCGCAGAATTATTGAAGATTTGGATCCCGAAGATATCTGGGGCCTTCAGAAAATTGATTTGAACAGACAGACAGACGGACATGGCTAAATCGACTCCGGTACCTATAAGGATTCAGAATATATATGTATACTTTATAGGGTCGGAAAATTATATTGTGGAAATTACAAACGGAATGACATATTTATATATACTCTTCTCACGAAGGTGAGAACTATTACAACCATTTTTCATAGCTTCCACGACGGAATATGTTAACACAAATTTGTTTCAAATATGTATATATTTCACTACTGGGTTTCATGAACCATATCCGGAAAATACGTTATTGTCCACCAAAAATATGGTGGTATATTGACACATCGAAATATTATTCGGATACTCACTAAAGAATATATATATCCTGGGTCCGTATCTAGCTATGTCCATTTGTCTGTTGGTAGAAAAATTTGTTGTGTTTTATATATATAGAAGATAGATTATAACTTCATGCATTTTGTTTATTTTATTATTTCGTCAACAAGAACATAAAATATCAAAAAAAATAAATAATTATTTTACATTAAATCCTTAAACTAAATTATAAAACAACAAATATTTCAGCTCACATGCATCGATGCGCTGATAGTGGTTAATTCGCTTAAATTTAATTAAATTAAAAAAAAAACTTTAATTTTTTAATAGACACATTTAAAATATTTATGAAAAATTCCAAAGTAATTATTGCAACGTTTTCTGCTTAATGAATTATAAATGTGCGATTGATTATGTGTGACACATGGAAATTCGAATGAAATTACTAGCATATTTATACAATGCACTATGGTTTAAAATCAATTTTTTTTTTCGGCAAAAAAAAAAACAAAAAAACATTTATGAGAATTCTTATTCATTCATTAATAGTACTATTTATTTTAAAAACCACAAACGCTAATTAATTAATCCACCACAAAAATATGGCTTTATATTGAATTTGTCAGTACATTTGCCGTCAGAGCATAGGAAATATGAAATTATGTAATTAACTGCTGTTGAAATCCTTGTAAAAACAGGAGGTATACAATTTAACAACACTAGTTCTTATCTTATAACATGACCATCAGGATATAACATATTTAGGTTTTGTACTTTTGCCTTCTTCTTGGAAGATGTACCATTGCACAGTGGGGCAGAATCAAAATTTGTTTGGAAATAAATCTGGAATTTCTAAACTTATAGCCCGATCGGCATAAAATTTGGCGTGGGCATAGCCAAGCAGTATTCGAGCTTAAGTTGTTAAATTGCACCCTACAAATGCTCCAGGCGCGGCGCTATCGGGCCTCATAGTAGGGTACCTTCGACATATAAAATTTTTAAATACGTGCCATTTTTTTGTTTCCCATCCGATTTCAAAGATTTTTAAATTTGGGATCTTGTAAAAATGCTTGCGTGTGCTATTTATCTCTTATAATTTCCGAGTTATAGGCATTTCAAAATTGAAATGTTAAAATTTTGCCATAACTTGGTCTGCTTTTTTAAAAAATATAGGACGTACTTTTGAACGGTATAGAATCAAAATATTTTTAATAGTTAGATAACTAAATTACCAATAATATGCAAAAAATTTCAGAGCAACATCGATTACCGATGCGAAAATAAACGATTTTCAATTTAAAAATTCAAGAAATAGTAGATTTTTGCTGTTTTTTGGGGCAAAAAGGTGACTTAACTCGTTTTTTATTAAAATAAAACTTTCTTTAAGAACATATAAAAGTTTTATGTTTTTCTGTAAGATATCTTTACGGAGAACATTTTGGTATATAAAACATGTCATATTTTTCGAATATGTCCCCCCTACGACCTTCGGAATTTGACCAATTTTTTTTTATCAAAATTTTAACTTTGGACCACATGTTCTAAAATCCCAAAGCTGGAATCAGAAAACGGAAAGCAGCTTTGGAAACCTTGATGTGATTCCTGACTCCGGTCTAGAGCAGTTTATGAAGATTTTCGTCAATTTACACGTACACAACAATATTGTAAACAATAGAGCGTAAAAATACAAATATTTCATTCAGTTACCAGCAGTTCTAGGAGACAGTCCCGAAATAGTGATTTTACGCATCATTTAGGGTGGGAACTAATTACTTCGATAGCTACCTGACTAGTTATTTTAACACGTGCTTGTCGTAAGCAGGGGGTCAATTGACCCTTATTGACTTCAATGAGACTGTCTAATAGCTGGTCCCAAGTAGTCAACGCATTGGAAACGGCGTCAGTTACCTTACTAGCTACCTAACTGGTAACTTGATCAGCTACATTACTACTTAAGTAGTTATTTTAACATGTATTTGGCTGCTAATTGACCTCAAATAGTCAGCTAAAAAGGCAGTCCAATAAACAATAGTTTGTAAACAAGCCTTTCTTCGACAACACTCCTATGGTTTGCTTCTGGTGGGTAAAATAACTACTTTCTAAAGTGCAGTACAAAATAAACGTTTAAAGTGACTTCACAATAGGTTACTAAGAGACACTAAAGTGACTATTGACTTCACGCTAGATTACCTGGGATGTATAAAGTAACCAATTGTCTTCTCTCTGCACTACAAAGAGCACATACGTGTCAAATGACTAAAATATATAAATTGGTGTCAGCCAAGTGATAAGACATTTGTGACGATTACTGCCTATAAGGAATACATTGACTATATGCTTAACTGCTGGGAATTATATCAACATAATTTGTATAAATCCAGTTTGAAAGAATTATCACACAACACGTTTAAAGTGACTACACTGTAGATTACTTAGAGACACTTAAGTGACAATTGTCTTCACGCTAGATTACCTGGGTTGTATAAAGTAACCAATTGTCTTCTCTCTGCACTACAAAGAGCACATACGTGTCAAATGACGAAAATATATAAATTGGAGTCAGCCAAGTGATAAGACATTTGTGACGATTCATGTCTATAGGGGATACATTGACTATATGCTCAACTGCTGGGAAGTATATCAACATAATTTGTATAAAACCAGTTTCAACGAATTACTCACAAAACATTTAAATTGACTACACTCCAGATTACTTAGAGACACTTAAGTGACAATTGTCTCCACGCTAGATTACCTGGGATGTATAAAGTAACCAATTGTCTTCTCTCTGCACTACAAACAGCACATACGTGTCAAATGGTAAAAAATATACAAATTGGTGTCAACCAAGTGATAAGACATTTGTGACGGGATACATTGACTACTTGCTTAACTGCTGAGTTGCTTTACAGCATTTTTACAGCACAAAAATTAAATTTCTCTTTTTGCTAATGAACGGCCTAGAGGAGCCATAATGAAAAATTCTATGTGTACTCTTTGTAGACCTTCTAAAAGACCTGTTTACACATTCTAATAGATGCGATACTCATTCTACTCGGCCTTCTCGCAGAATATGTTCTAGAAGGGTTTTGCTTCACCTTCTAAAAATGTCATACACAATCAAAATTGTATTGCAAATTAAGGTCTAACAAACCTTTATTTAATAATTAAACATGATTGGTTTTGCAATTATTCCTATATGTTGTCTCTTTATAATATTATTTATTTTACTCTCTTTATTACAAACTGTTACATAAAACCATGAGAAGGAGCAAAATCATCTAAATAATTTAGTATTTTATAACATATCATGTTGTGAAGGAGTTTTTTATATGTATGTAAAACTACACAAATGATACTTTAAAGTCAATTCTTTAGGTTTTATGCTGAATTCATTAAGAGTATTTTCTTGCTTGAGCAGAGCTTCAATTAGGCATTAATTTTCAGAGTTTTTAACAGATGTTAATAATGTAGACATTTTGTGAGGTCTTCTTACAGACCTTCAACGGAAGACCTTCTAATACAAGGTGGCGCACAAGTAATCCTCCTATCAGAAAATGCTATAAATTTTGCCGATTATTGATCAAATAAATAGTCAGCAATATTCCGCGTTCTGGAGCAGTGTAGCGTAACATTGTTTATTAACGTGTATTTCGCATGTGTTTACTACACAAATGTTAAAACAGAACTGACATTAGGGGCCAATCGCAAAATTTATAGCATTTTCTGATAGGAGGATTACTTTTGCGCCACCTGTTATATCTTCTTAAGTAGGCCTTCTATCAACGCTTTAATAGAAGCGATTATAAGGCCTTTAGGAAGGCCTCTTTACTGCATCTTTTTCCCGCTGGGTGTTGTTGCTTGATTTTGTTAGTGCAGTCAATGTTAAACGAAATATAATACAATACAAACGCAAAATAAAGCAGTATGAGGGTGCCGATGACTGATCTAGACTCTAGAGCAGGAATGCCAAAAGAGAAAGAATTGCACTGAAAGAAATGTTTAGTTAACTGAAAATAGATGACAATATTTAGCAGGCTTTATTTGTTAACAATATTGAAGTTGACAATCTTAATAAAATTGGTATTAATAGAATACATATTTTGCTATTTTATTACGTTGTTTTGATGAAATTATTTTCAAATCTGAAAAAAAAATTCTCAGAATTAAATTGAATTTCAAAACGAAACAACACTACAATGATTGTTAAATGCTCAAAATATATTAAACAATCCAAATATTTATTTGAGAGGTCATTGAAAAATTTTAATACATCCGCTAATCAGGTGCAGGTGCACAAAGTAAACAGAGGTGACAATTTTGACAATAACTTTGGTACTTGATTTATTGTGTGCAAAACAATGATGTCCTCTCTATAGCTCAGTTGTGAAAGCTAACCACACACATAACTATTCTTATTCTCGTTTGTTTAGTCGTCACTGATACAGTGACTTTGGAACTGGAGTGTCATGATGTAAAATAGGCCAAATCCGGCTAACAGTTTGGTACATAATTGTATTACAATAGCGGTATTCACAATCTTGTGTATTTCTGTATATTTTGTCAGTGCAAGAACATTGTGAACTCCGCTAATATATATTTTCTTGTGCTCATGATCACAGATTTGAATTGTTTGAGACATAACTGTGACACAAACAATTTTTATACCCTTCACCTTCGTGAGAAGGGTATATATAAATTTGTCATTCCGTTTGTAATTTCCACAATATAATTTTCCGACCCTATAAAGTATATATATTCCGGATCCTTATAGATAGCGGAGTCGATTAAGCCATGTCCGTCTGTCTGTCTGCTGAAATCAGTTTTCTGAAGACCCCAGATATCTTCGGGATCCAAATCTTCAGTAATTCTGTCAGACATGCTTTCGAGAAGTTTGCTATTTAAAATCAGCAAAATCGGTCAACAAATGGCTGAGATATAAGGAAAAAACCAGGGCAACCTAGATTTTTTACCTATTTTTTTACCTATATCTGGATTACTAAGTCATTAATATAGACAATATGGATATATAATGATAGATATTTCAAAGACCTTTGCAACGACGTATATAAGACCATAGTAAGTTGGACCTACAATGGGTCAAAACCGGGAAAAAATTTGAACCAGATTTTTTTTTCACCAAAATTTTTTTTCCCTAAATATTAAAAAAAAAAAAATTTAAATTTAAAAAACAAATTTTTTAAATTTTAAAAAAAAATAAAAAAAATTTTACATAAAAAATTTAAAAAAAAAAATTCGAAAAAATGTTTTTTCCAAAAAATGAAAAAAACAACTGGAAAAAAAATACGTTTTGTTTACCTAAAAATATTTAAAATTTTTATTTTGAAGTATAGTTTGGTGAAGGGTATATAAGATTCGGCCCAGCCGAATATATCTCTCTTACTTGTTGTTAAATGGAGTATTTTGAAATTTCAAACTTGGTGTTCAAGAAGTAAAAAGGAAACTGGTACTTTTGTCCCAATGGTACTATTTTAAATTATTTAATTTATTGACATAAAATAAAGCTGATATTTATTTGCATGCAGTTAGAGTTAGGGCTAGCGAGAAACTGGGAGAACTATTGGTTTTTTGTTCTTTTAATGATACGTTTTAAATTTTCCTTAATAATGGACCTAGAAACATAAGGTTAAGCGTATATGGTCCTAAGTGAATAAGAATCCAAGGGTACTTTTAGTACTTTCTTCTCCGATGAACTCAAAACATGGGATAAAACGTAAATGTACCCGAGCAAGTGGGGCTTTATGGTACTTTTTCCTTATTTTAATGGTTAAGCAACTTTCATGATATTAAACACACATGATTTCGAAGAAGTAATAATCCTTAAAGAGGAACTTATAGGTTATGTTTAGATGTTTTCATTACAACGAATAAATAAACATTAAATTAGATACATGTTTCCCCAATGAGAGGCTTATTAGTAATATTTCTTCTAATGGTACTTTTACATTTTCTTTAATAGTGAACCATGAAACATAAAATTAGATGCAGTAAATGTTCCTAAATATTACACAAAAGGCGATGGTAATGAGACTTTTATATCCTTCTGACGGTGTTTTTTGAATTTTCAGTAATTGTGGAACTAGATATGAATAAGTATATATGAGGAGGTCCAAAACTTAACGCAATTTTCAAGATGTTGGGTAAACGAATAAATTTAATTAAGGATATATAATAGACATTTCTTTTAATTTTTATAGAGAATCAATTTGTCTTTTGCCGTTTAATTGAAAAGATTTATTCAATGCACGTTATATGAAATTTTACAAAACTGAATTTTTTATTTTTTTAGAATTTTTTGGAATTAAATCGCTTTCTCAAATCATCATATGGGCAATTCCACGAGAATGACTACCACGTCTGAAGAAACATAAACCCTTGAAACTTTTTTTCAAGATGATTTAAATAGGAGAAAACACCAAAATGTTACTATGTTAAAGTATTTAGAGCTTATTACAACATAAAATAATACTTTAAAGTGACTATATTTAATTTGTTTAACTTAATTGGTATGTTTAAGACTAAAATTGTATCGAAAACTAAGCTATCAATTAGCATTGATAGCTTAGTTTTCAAATTGTTTATTGAAACCGAATGTATATTTTCTATTATTTTTTTTAGCTTTTGTTTATATATATTTACAGAATATATATTGTTTTACTAGAAGAGAAAAATCTGTCACATACGGTATGTCACGAATGATATTAAATTTTATTTATTATAAAATCATCCAAAGATTGTTTTTATTTAAATATAGCGGATTGTAAAGGAAAAATATTTGGTTTAGTGTAAGAAATTAAAAGAATTTCGCAAATGTACCTCAAAATTACTTCCGTTTTAAGTCACGTACGATATACCCTTATTTCGCTCGATATTTTGTACAACAATATTTCGAAAGGACTTATTATTTTTTTAAAATATAGTACCATCTGAATGGAATATAAAGACCAAATTAGTTTTCAGATACTCTTATTTGTGCAAAATCTATTCCACTCTATAGGCGTACAAATGTCACGTACGATGACATGGAATTGCCCATATGTCACTGTGGCCAATACTGGTCATTTTCATGTTAAAAATTAAACACTTTGTGTATTTTTCTTGCAAATAGATACTTACCAATTAATGTTGATTTTAAGTAAAGTTTTATAATTCTTTTCTACAGTCTAGATTTTTCTTAAATTCTGCAGACACATACACAGTCTTACAAAAGTTTACATACGTTTGAAATTTTTCAATTTTTTTGGAAAATATATAATTTTATTGAGAGTTTTAACTACATTTCCATCATATTTTATAATATTTTGTTGGTATTTTAAATAAATAATAATAAAACACGACTAATTGGTAGCCTTTTAATGTTACATACTCTGCAAAGAAAATGTTGTAGCGTTAAAATTTCCGCTACAATTATTATGATGCTCTGTGTAAAATCAGTGGTAGAAAGTTTACTTTCACTAAAAGTGATCACACTGGCAAAATAAAATCAAAAAGTTTTTTTAGTGACAGAAAATGGGCAAAGGCAAAGAAATTTCTAAGCCAATTCGAAAAACCGTCATTAAGTTGAGAAATGATAACAAATCTTTTAATGAAATTAGAATTTTATTAAATCTAAGCAAAAGCACAGTCCAAACAATAAAAAAAAATGTCAAAGAAAATGGAAATTATGAATGAAAAGCTCATAGTGGGCTTCCCCGAACAGAACGGTCTATTATTCGTTCCATTCAAGAAAATCCTAAGCTAAGTGCCGTCAAACTAAATCGGAAAATGAGAACAAATCTAGAAATTACCGTTTCTGATCAGACTGTTCGCCGATGTATCAAGAGAAATGGATACAATAGCAGAGTTGCCAGAAAAAAACATTACTTAGATCTGTGAATATCCAGAAGCGCTTAGAATATGCCCAAAAGTACAAAAATGCTCATGTAAATGACCCAACATTTTGGGAGAGTGTAATATTCACAGATGAATATAAATTTATGGTTTTTGGAAGTGATGGACGAACAAAAGTTTGGAGAAAGCCTAATGCAGAGTTATTACCACAAAATGTTAATTGCACCGTAAAACATGGAGGCGGGTCAGTCATGGTCTGGGGATGTATGGCGACAAATGCTGTCTTTAAGCTCAGGTTCATCAATGGTACTATGAATAAAGCCATGTATATCGATATTTTAAAGGATAGCTACCTTCCCAGTGTCCAACTTTTAGATTTGGACAACGATCCGAAGTATTTATCAAAATTAGTTAAGGAATGGCTTCTATATAACGTTAAAAACAAATTGGAACATCTCCCTCGGTCCCCCGAGCTTAATGTTATTGAACATTTATGGGATATTTTAAAACGAGGTCTAAAAAATCGACAAGTATTATCAGTTCCAGCACTCAAAGAAGCGTTGATGGAAGAATGTAAGCAAAATTACTCCAGAAATAACAAAATGCCAAATTGATTATCTGCTGTAATTAAAGCCAAAGAAGGCCTTACAAAATAGTAATTTAATTTTTTTTAAGTTTTTTTTTTATCCCGTATGAAAACTTATGTAAATTAGCTTTATGGCAAAAATTGAATTATTTTGTGGTTTTTAGTAGAATTTAATGAAAATAAATTAGTTTTGTGGTTATTTTATCTTAATAAATCCGAAATACCATAAAAAAAGTAATTAAAGAATTCTTCACTAAATTTTTATTAATAAAGATGAAATATATTAGGGGTATGTAAACATTTGTAAGACTGCGACAGAATATACTGTGATGGTATTTTGGTATTAACATTTTAATAATTATACCCTACTCCTCTAAAGGGGAGAATATGATTAAAGTGTACCAATCGGCTTAGATTAACCCAGTAGTTAAGCAAGTAGTCAATGTTTTATAGACAGTAATCATTTTATTAAATTCTTTTTTTAAAATTCTTAACCAATGCTTTGTTGTATATTTGTAATATTTTCTATTTATATTTTACTTACGTAATTATTTATCATTTCTCCCTTTCTTATTAATGTGTTTTTATAAATAAATATTTCTAAGTAAAGACTGAGATCGACAAATTTTTAACATCTATATATGTTAATAAAAATGATAACACTAAACTTACAGTTTTGAATCTTTTTTTATTTGATTGAAATTATTGTTAAAATTTACAAACAACAAAATATTTTTATAGTTCTAATCACTAATGATGAAATTTTGAACCTTTTTCGAAAACCCTTCTATTATGGTTTTTATAGTGCTTTATGTCACTTTGTTCGAACAGGTTGTCCATCTCCGTTTAAAATCTACCACACTTTTGCACACATTTTTTGTGCTCTTAAATTCTCTTTTAACAAGAGCCCAATATTTCTACACTGGCCCTAGCTCCAGATAGTTTGAAGGAATTGCCTCTCTTGGTACAAATACCACATTATTGTTCTTTTGACCATTCAAGACCTTTTTTACTATAGTGACAAATGCCAAATTAGGCCAAAAATAAGTGGACTCTTTAAGAAGTCTTATGAATGGAAACATTCTTTTTTTGTAAACATACCTTGATGTAAATTTCGGGTTTTATAGAGCCCTTTGTAACAAATGTTTGGCTTATTTTGCCGCAACTGCATATTGCTTGCCATACCAAGAACTTTTTGGGAAAATTTCCTGCTTTTGGAAACTAAACTTTTCTTCAACATTCCCTCGAGCATCTGCAACATAAAAATATTGACCCGGAAGCTGCAAAAAATGTTCCATACGTACATTTCTTCATCCATTATGCAGCAGAAATATTTTTTTTATAAAATTTTACTTCAATTTCCGTGCTCTGTCTTTGGCCTCTAAATTTTTAGCAGAGTTTCTGTTAGTAATTTTTTGAGCCTTGTAGGCTTTTAAACCTGCATTGACTTTAACTTTTCGTACCAAATAGTCTGAGTACTGACCTAAACGAGCAGCTTTCCTACCGGAGGTGTTGGGAACTCCTTTGAAAATGCTTTCTATTTTTTTGGACTTTAGAAACATCATGTGAACTCTTCCTTTTAGCTGAACCAGGTTTTATATCAACGGACTAGTTCTCCCGGTACAGCTTTATAACATTGTAAACAGTTTGATAGCAGACCTTTGATTGTTTGGCCAACTTTTTGTAGCACCAAGTTGGGTTTTGTTGAAAATATTTAATAATTTTAGTACGCACTTTTTTCTGGTCACTCCTTTTAATCACATTAACAACAAATGAACATAATTGACATTAAACATAATAACTGACATGCTTTACAAAGTTAACTTGATCAAAAAAAAATCAAATAATACTTGGATTAAAAGTTTTAATGAAAAACGTGTGTTAAGAATTTTACGATCTCAGTCCTTATATACATTCATAAATGCCATAATTAATTACTAACTTACATAGAAACATACTTAAATACATACATTAATACAACTTCATAATCAATATCCTCTACAACTATTTTTATTCTAATCTTCTTGCAGAACGGGCACTTACTGTCATCCTTACTTCATCTTAACCTTTCCCCTATAGAACAAACATGCATATTCTAGTGCAATGGAATTTCGTTTATTTCTTTTTGTCCTGGCCTACCTATTGTCTTTATTGAATTCATTAAACACTTCAGATTGTCAGATTGTACAATATTGTCAGAAAAATGTTCAGAAAATGTCTAACAACCGTGTGAACTTACAATTTTTGTCTTACAACGTTGTCAGAAAAAGTCTTGTCAGTACATTGTATTGTCAGACATCTGACAATCGTGTAAAAACCTTACGTTGCCATTGCCAGATCATTGTAAGATCATTGTCAGAAAATTTTCCAATGGCATCATTGTCAGTTATATTATTTCCATTGGCAACACTGTGCATATGTATTTAAAATAACCAAAGTAAAGCAACCGTGTGAACTGACAATATTTGTTGGCAGATAAATTTATTGTTTGACAATTGTCTGACAATGAAATTGTATGGTTTTCTTACAATCGTCTAAACTGACAATTTACCTTTTGCTAATAATATTTCATTGGCAGTACATTGCGAGCACATTGCCAGATCTGACAACATTGTAAAATCTGACAACCGTGTGTACGTAGCTTTAGGAATTTCACTATTAGTTGTACAGTTGTTTATAATATTTTCGTCTATATTTGTAGGTTTATAGTTTTGCGACTTTTCTGTATCATATTTGATAATAACACATTGAGCGTTAACTCTAATTTCCCTAAGAGCCTAATGATCTCTAATTATTATAAACTAGTACCGGGGCTTCGCTCGGTAGCTATTTAATAATGTTAGTTCTTCAAGATTGTGCAAAAAATGTCTCTTAATAAGAAAAATGAGAAGTGAAAAGGATTTTTACTCTCTCTTATTCCTGTTTTATCAATTTCATATAGTAAATATTCTATTTTGTTTTCGAAAAAAAATTTTTTTTTCTAATTGAACCTCAACATTATATTCGAAAAGTTTCGCCAAAATTTGTATCAAATTAATATATTGACGAAGTATTTGTTCTTATTTGTAATTTATTCCATAAGTGAGGTTAATATTTGTGCCGCCACGATGTGTGTTGATTGTAAACAGTTCTTGAGATCTCTTAGAGACGGCTACTTGTAAGTAAGTAGTTGTCAAATCGAGTTTCTAATTCTAAATTTTTAGTAGTGTTTCTTATAACCTCAATTTCATTTCCATTAAGCATTTTTTTGCCACTTTATTATTTAAAAAATACATATCATATAATTCTTTATGGCATAAAGTTTCTTATGCACCTGTGTCGCATTCAAAATCAACATATATGAGCCAATATTATTTATGTAATGAACATCTTCCTGTTCTTTACTTTCGTTATAACTATCATTTTTATTTACAAGTTTTAGTTGGTTGACGTTTTTGGTACTCATTTCATTGTCTCTTCTATGGTTCTTTTGTCAAACTCCAGTTCTTTCTCAAGGTTTTAACGTTTTCTGATGTCATTTCCATTATCAATGTCATATCAGTAGCTTTTTCCAATGTAGATTTTGAATATGCTCCGACTCTAAGTCACATACGAAACTAATTAATAGCTCTTTAAACAGGAATGTTCTGAAGCCAAATGTTTGAGCTGAAGTTTTTAACTTAATTGTATAATCCAATAAAGTTTCATTTGGTTTTTGATCACTTTCACTTTAAATAGGAATATTCTGAAGTCACATGTTTGAGCTAAACTTTTTAACTCAATTATATATCTAATCCAATAAAGTTTCATTTGATTTTTGTTCACCTGTATAAAATTTAAAGCACTCCGCTATTATACATATTAAGTTGTTTAGAATGTTTTTCAATTATTTGTGTATAAATAAATTAACTTTTTGTTTTTGGAGCAATTAGTAAATGTATGATTTTGTATAATCCTGCTCCACCGTTACTAATTAAGAATGATAACTTTCCATGACTGTCTTTTATGTTATTTAAAATAAAAACATGTTCAAAACACTTGCATATAACGAAAAATCGTCGCTGATTATATAACATTCTACAGCCCCAACAAGATTTTAAAAATCCATATAATCCCTATATCAGAAAAGTGTTTTATTTTCAATAAATAATTAATACAACTTTAAAATAAAAACCCGCTTTTTATTATTTTCCAACTATAGTCAATTGATTTTGTCATTCCGTTTGTATCACATCAAAATATTTGTTGCATACCCACATTAGTATATATTCAGGGTCCTCATTAGATTCTAAGACGATCTATCAATGTGCGTCTGTCTGTTAAAAACTCCAAATAAGCTATACTCTCTATTGAAAATGTGCAAAATCGGTCCATGATTTCACCTAGCCCCCACACAAATGTCCCACCGGAATACTGAATGAGCAGTCATAAATATGTTGATTATGCGGTAATCCTGATTAAATTTTGTACAAATTAGATCCCATACAAGGACTCCAACAATCATAGTTGTCTTATAATAATTAATATCGTGATGAAATTGGAAGATCGTTCCATAATTTACCCTATCCCCCATATAATCCCTATATCAGAAAAGTGTTTTATTTTTCAATAAATATTTAATATATAATGACCCATATATAATGACATATATTATTGTTTTTCTGACGGAAAAAATAAAAGTCCTCAAATGAGTTTTTTTATGACGGCTAATAAAAAGTATCTTTTTAACAGTTTCATCCGAACTTTTATTTTTACGTTGAAAAATAAGTGTTAATTGTGGAGTTGAGATCGTTTTCTTATATCACCATATATTCTGAAAGAGCATTTCAATACGAATCTATTGGTATATGACAGCATAGGTCTTCGTTGCCTCTAACAGAGATTGTTATGATCGATATCTCATTTTGTTGCTATTATTTGCGATAAAGCTATAAATCTAAACATTTCTTTTGTTGTCGATTTTCCATGAGTTTTTTAAAACATGAACATGCTATTTTCACGTCAGAAATATATTTTTTGCTTCAATTTGTTATGATAACTCCGAAACTACTGAGCTGATTAAAACGCAGTATATAAACGCATTAAAGGTTATGTAAATTCATGTAAATTTTTCTAAGATTTGTTTAATAATATTGGACTAACCGTTTTTTAATTATCATTAATTATGTGGAGAAACGTGTAAAAAAATGCACAATTTTACTTAAAAATTTGTTTAAAAAACCCTCTCGATAGAATTTAAAATTTGGATCATTTATGTACTAGTAGAACCACAAACATTAAAATTGTGTAGTGGTTTAAAAAGTCTCTAAAATTTTTCAGATTTCGTTGCCCTGTGTAATTATTCAAAAAATATATCTCGGTATAAAGAATTTTTCAATTTAGCGAATGGACCTGACAACATATCGTTCGTTATACCGGGATTTGCCTGTAGATTGTTTTTGGATACAAATATTTTTAAGAGTTTTATGCTCGTTAAAGTTATTTCTGGAAGTGGACCTTATATGGGTCCAAGAATCTCGGCTTCAGCAAATGCGTCGCAGTGTATCTTCATCAAGAGCTGCAAAACACTCCAAAAGCATATGGAAAGACTAGAAACGAAACGCTCGCTTTAAAGTTGGCGGCATTTCATTAAAATAATGATCATGACTACAGTAATCACAAGGACGTATTGATTGGCACAATGAACAAACTTTAGCAAGCTCTTCTTTTAATTGCTTCCGTCAACAAGCTGAATGAGAAAATTCAAATGAACCTGCCTGGCGAAACAATAAAATACAAATCGATTGACACAGTAATGAACGAAGAAGAAGTCGTCAATTGTCTTACTGAATTTTTGAATTCATTGAAACCAGCCGTCATTGAAGGTTGGATCTTAAACTTAAACTCGTTAACTGAGGAACCAATGATCGGTGGCAGATCCGAAGGCGAAGACGTACTGTTTCCACGCATAACAATGATTTTAGTTTGATCATTTGAAATCCAGAGGCTTCAGTTCCCGTTTCGTTTTGCTTTGCTATAGATTAGCACTAGGCCAATCGTTGACTATTGCTGGTTTACATTTGGAAAATTAATGTTTTTCACACGGTCAATTGTAAGCCACATACGAAATTTCCACTAAGAAATTTTCTTATCAATAGAAATCATTCTCTATTACTCTTTCAAAGTTAACCATAGTTTCCATAGAAGGCCTAGTCCAGGAAATTATTTCAATACGCACAAGTGTCTTAAATATGTTAGTAAGTATTGAAATGCAATTTACATCACTTAAGATTCTTATAATCACAAATCGCTTATATCTCATAAATTACTTTGTCAACCTATATCCAGAGCTTCGAATTAAACATTCAATAAATTGTATTAAGCTATTTTGTAATGGATTTTTAATTAGATAATAGTTGAATGATTCAATAATGAAATATGTTTTGATTTATTTATAACATTATAACATTTCGATTTTTTAAAACATTTTTTTAAATATTTCAGAATATTTATCACCAAAACTATGGAACACAATAATTATATGGGCATTAGAGTGCTCTAAGATTATATGGACGAACAAAATTTCAAGGTACAGCATAACTTGTACATAAAATATATCCATATGTACTTGTATATGAGTTTTTGTCTACGTAGGATATTTTTATCGGCAGTTTCAAAACTCCATTTTAAAATTTTAAAAATTTTGTTAAACAAATTTCAGAATATTTTCATCATCATATTCGGATTTATTAAGAATATAATAGGGAATAAAAATATGAAAAAAGTAAGTCTATTCATAACAGTAAGGAAATTGGGCTCATTCTCTAAAGTATGGATAACAATTTCTCTTGAAAATCTCAAAACTTAAATCGCAGTTGTGGAAAAACTATAGGAGATATTGACTTACTTTTTTCATATTTTTATTCCCTATTATATTCTCAATAAATCCGAATATGATGATTAAAAAAATTCTGAAATTTGTTTAACAATATTTTTAAAATTTGAAAACGGAGTTTTGAAACTGCTGTTAAAAATAAAAATATTTTGGTCATACTTGATAATATGTTAACGGTATCCTACGTAGCCAAAAACTCATATACAAGTACATATGGATATATTTTATGTAAAAATTAGGGTTTGTTTTAATATTTCTCAAAATAAGGACTGAGATTGTAAAATTCTTAACACACGTTTTTCATTAAAACTTTTAACCCCAGTATTATTTGTTACCTTTGTAAAGTATGTCAGTTATTATGTTTAATGTCAATTATGTTCATTTGTTGTTAAACTGATTAAAATGAGTAACCAGAAAAAAGTGCTTACTAAAATTATTAAATATTTTCAACAAAAACCAACTTAGTCCTACAAAAAGTTGGCCAAACAATCAAAGTTCTGCTATCAAACCTTTTCAATGTTACTAAACAGTACCGGAAGAACTTGGCCGTAGATATAAAACCTGGTTCAGGTAGAAGGAATTGTCCACATGATGTTTCTAAAGCCAAAAAAATAGAAAGCATTTTCAAAAGAGTTCCCAACACATCCAGTAGGAAAGCAGCCCGCTTAGGTCAATACTCGGAATATTTAGTACGAAAAGTTAAAGCCAATGAAAGTTTAAAAGCATACAAGGCTTAAAAAGTTCCTGACAGGAAATCTGCTAAAAATTTAGAGGCCAAAGACAGAGCACGGAAATTGAAGTCAAATTGTATAGCAAAAAATATACCTGCTGCATAATAGATGACGAAATGTACATATGGAACATTTTTCAGGTTGCTGATGCTCCAGGGAATGTTGAAGAAAAGTTTAGTTACCAAAAGCAGACAAAATTTCCCAAAAAGTTCTTGGTATGGCAAGCAATAAGCAGTTGCAGCAAAAGAGCCAAACATTTGTTACAAAGGGCTCTAAAAATACTGAAATTTACATCAAGGAATGTTTACAAAAAATTATATTTCCATTCATAAGACTTCTTAAAGAGTCCACTTATTTTTGGCCTGATTTGGCATCTGTCACTATGGAAAGAAAGGTTTTGAGTGGTACAAGAACAATAATGTGGTATTTGTACCAAGAGAGTCAAATTCACCAAACTGCCTGGAGCTAAGGCCAGTGGAGAGATATTGGGTTATTGTTAAAAGAGAATTGAAGAGCACAAAAAAGATGTTCAAAAGTCTGGTAGATTTTAAACGGAGATGGACAACCTGTATAAAAACCATAATGGAAGGGTTTTCGAAAAAGTTTCAAAATTTCATCTTTAGTGATTAGAACTATAAAAATATTTTTTTGTTTGTAAATTGTAACAATAATTTCGATCAAATAAAAAAAGATTCAAAACTTAAAGTTTAGTGGTTTAATTTTTATTAACATATATGTATGTTAATAATTTTTCGATCTCAGTCCTTATGTTAACGGTATCCTACGTAGCCAAAATCTCATATACAAGTTTATATGGATATATTGTATGTACAAATTAGGGTTTGTTTTTATATTTCTCAAAATATGTTGATATTTTTCTTATACTTCTTGTTCAAGTGGCCTGAGACACTTTAATGGTCTAAGGAATTTTTAGTAACTTTAAAATTTTTTAACCAATTTTTGTCTTTTATATTTCATTAGAACATATAAATTTCAATTGTTTAACATTAAATTGCAAAAGTATTTAGTTAATAGCAAACATTTTTACAGAAACTGAAAAAATGTAATGTTTTTCCCTTGTAAATATACCACAAAACTTCAGCTCCAGTGGGCATAGCTTAGAGGTAAGCTGCATTCGAAATTTTCTGTTATTTGTACATGAGTTGTTATTTAATACTTCGTTATCACCTCATGTATTGTATCCAAAATTGATTACCAAAAGTTATGCCGCAGAAAAACATTTTCTCTGTGACAAATGCATTAAAGTAAATTGAATAATTGCTTACTGCTTCCTGGAAATACTAAGGCAGAGCCTCTAGTCGAGGAATCTCTAACAAAAATCATATAACTAATATTTAACCCGCCAATGGTGACGCAAAGTGACGCCGGTCTCACTCAGCGGGGTTTTCAATTGAAGATTTTGTGAAACTTGTTACTAATCGTTCAATCGATTAACCGTTAATCGGTTTAGCGATTAATTTTGGTCAGATTTTCAAATAACAAATAAACCGATTAATTTGTGTGGGTTTTCAACTGAGGATTTTGCGAAACGTGTTACTAATCGTTCTATCGATTAACCTTTAATCGGTTAGCCGATTAATTTTGGTTGGTTAACTGTTCGAATAATTTAAAATTGCCGATTTACAAATAACAAATAAACCGATTAATTTGTGTCGATTAACCGAAATTTCTACTTTTTTGCACTTTAACATATTTTTTTGTATTTATTTTTCCGTTTTAATTCAAATTCAAATACAAATGTCAAAGTAAAACTACATATTTTTTCGAACATCCAAGATACACAGTCTTACAAAAGTTTACATACGTTTGAAATTTTTCTATTTTTTTTGGAAAATATATAATTTTATTAAGAGTTGTTCTTACATTTTTGTTTAATGCACTTAAAAAATATATTTCCATCATATTTTATAATATTTGGTTGGTATTTTAAATAAATAACAATAAAACACGACTAATTGGTAGCCATTTAATGTTCTATAAGTTTACATACTCTGCAAAAAAAAATGTTGTACCGTTAAAATTTGCGCTACAATTTTTATGATGCTTTGTGTAAAATCAGTGGTAGAAAGTTTAGTTTCACTAAAAGTGATCACACTGGCAAAATAAAATCAAAAAGTATTTTTAGTGGAAGAAAATGGGCAAAGGCAAAGAAATTTCTGAGCCAATTCGAAAAACCGTCACTAAGTTGAGAAATGATAAAAAATCTTTTAATGAAATTGGAATTTTATTAAATCTAAGTAAAACCACAGTCCAAACAATAATAAAAAATTTCAAAGAAAATGGAAATTATGAAAGTAAAGCTCATAGTGGCCTTCCCCGAACAGAACGGTCTATTATACGTTCCATTCAAGAAAATCCTAAGCTAAGTGCCGTCGAACTAAACCGGAAAATGAGAAAAAATCTAGAAATTACCGTTTCTGATCAGACTGTTCGCCGATGTAGCAAGAGAAATCGGTACAATAGCAGAGTTGCCAGAAAAAAACCATTACTTAGATCTGTGAATATCCAGAAGCACTTGGAATATGCCCAAAAGTACAAAACTGCTCATGTAAATGACTCTACATTTTGGGAGAGGGTAATATTCACAGATTAATGTAAATTTAGGGTTTTTGAAGGTGATGAACGAACAAAAGTTTGGCGAAAGCCTAATGCAGAGTTATTACCACAAAATGTTAATTGCACCGTAAAACATGGATACGGGTCAGTCATGGTCTGGGGATGTAGGGCGGCAAATGGTGTCGGTAAGCTCAGGTTCATCGATGGTACTATGGATAAGGCCATGTATATCGATATTTTAAAGGATAGCTATCTTCCCAGTGACCAATATCCATATCTGGAGGACAACGCAATATTTCTCCAGGACAACGATCCGAAGCATTCATCAAAGTTAGTTAAGGAATGGCTTCTATATAACGTTAAAAACAAATAGGAAAATCCCTTGCAGTCCCCCAATCTTAATGTTATTGAACATTTATGGGATATTTTAAACCGAGGTCTAAAAAATCGACAAGTATTATCAGTTCCAGCACTCAAAGAAGCGTTGATGGAAGAATGAAGCAAAATTAATCCAGAAATAAAAAAATGCCAAATAGATTATCTGCTGTAATTAAAGCCAAAAGAGGCCACACAAAATATTAATTTAATTTTTTTTAAGTTTTTCTTTTTATCCCGTATGTAAATTTATGTAAATTAGCTTTATGCCAAAACATGAATAATTTTATGTTTTTTAGTAGAATTTAATGAAAATAAATTAGTTTTGTGTTTATTTTATGTCAATAAATCCGAAATAGCATAAAAAAAGTAATTAAAGAATTTTTCACTAAATATTTATTAATAAAGATGAAATATATTAGGGGTATGTAAACTTTTGTAAAACTGTGTATATCAATGTGGCGCTTAATTGAAATAAATGAATTATGATTTTTCATAATTACTGGTTTGTAATGACTAAAAGTAGATTTTATCTAAGTATAAAAGTTTGCTAAATACTGCCGTTTTCATATAAAGTGCTAAAACTTTCCAGCTAAAATTTTGTGAATTTTTGTAATGGCAACTAGTTACCACATACATTACTTTGTAATGAGTGGTGGTTATTCTATTTACTAGAATAGGGACTTATTTTTGTTTTGGTTGGTAATGAAATTTTGCATTTAGCACAGCTGTCTAGTGTGTTTGACTGGAAAACGAGACGCCATTCATTTTTTTATTCAGATTATATTAATTTATATGTTAATGTTAATACCATTGTTAACTTACAATAAAATAACTCGTACATGGAGCAGTGAGTTAGCAGCTTGACAAATAGGCAATATTTTTCTGTTTCTTTTTTTTTTAGCTACATATTCATATTGTGAATGTAAAATACTTATAATTGAGCTGAATATAAGTACAGGAAAATCCCGGTATAACGAATCTCACTTTAAAGAAAATCCGATATAACTTACAACCACATTTTTAACATTAACTACCTTATATAACGAACGTTTCAACAATTCTGCACCCGATTAAAACAAATGTTGAGATAAATAAAACAAAATCAAACGAACGATGAAATGTTTAAAATTGCCAATTATATCAATCTATCAAGAATGGCTCAAATAATCATCGATCTTCATAGAATGTGTATACCCTTGTGGAAAATGAGTTTAATTGTTAATTACTCGACCACAGGTAAAAACACATTTCATTTAATATAATTGATTTAATATCTAGAGCCATAGAAAAAATATGGTGTAAGACTTCTTAAAGAATCAGCATACGATTACAGTTGAGCACAAGCTAACTCCTGATGTTATTGTCAATGTGAATAAAACTGATATCTACTGGAAAATGATACCAGATAATAAAAACAATTAATTAAAACTACAAAATATGGAACAATTTTGAACGATAGTCATGTCTCCTAATGTAAAATATATCTCGGTATAAAGAATTTTTCAATTTAGCGATTGGACCTGACAACATATCGTTCGTTATACCGAGATTTGCCAGTACATTTAACAGGTGGCGCAAAAGTAATCCTCCTATCAGAAAATGCTATAAATTTTGCCGATTATTGGTCAAATAAATAGTCAGCAATATTCTGGGTTCTGGAACAGTGTAGCGTAACATTGTTTATTAATGTGTATTTCTCATGTGTTTACTACACAAATGTTAAAACAGAACTGACATTAGGGGCCAATCGCAAAATTTATAGCATTTTCTGATAGGAGGATTACTTTTGCGTCACCTGTTATAAGTAGGACCCCCAGAATTTTTAGAAAATCTCGAATAAAAGTAACTAGTAATTCAGTCAAATAATAAGTAGTTTCCAGTGTGCTCCAATATTACTTGCTGGCTTACTAAGTAAGTAAAGTTTTTGCTGGGTTGTATGTATGACAACATTCAAATAGAACATTATATTTTTTCCGTTAGATAATTCATGAAACTACTAGAAGATTGCTCTGTGTATATAAGTAGTAATAGAGAGTTGCAGAGTAGTCAGTAAGCACTGTTTAAGATAACATCAACCGTTTTACAACCAGTGTGTATTTAAAGTAAGTAAAGTTTTTGTAGAATTCTGAATCAAGCTTTGATACCGAAAAAAAATTGTTTTAATTTTTTTTTTTTTTTTTTTGTAAAAAAGTTTTTTAAATAAAAATTAAGGTTTTCCTGAATTAATCGCCACTTTGTACACACTTCAACCCCCTGAGTACCGTTAGAATTTTATAGCAAAAAAAAAAAAAAATAACAGGTGGCGCAAAAGTAATCCTCCTATCAGAAAATGCTATAAATTTTGCGATTGGCCCCTAATGTCAGTTCTCTTTTGACATTTGTGTAGTAAACACATGCGAAATACACGTTAATAAACAATGTTACGCTACACTGCTCCAGAACTCGGAATATTGCTGACTATTTATTTGACCAATAATCGGCAAAATTTATAGCATTTTCTGATAGGAGGATTACTTTTGCGCCACCTGTTACAATAGCTTAAATGCTCAACGCCGTATGTTCACAAAAAAAAGCTTCTCCTATTGTTACGCACTTAAGATATTTTGGCGGTTAGGGCTGGCCTTAGTTCTTCCAGGAAGCCCTACATACAGGTGGCGCAAAAGTAATCCTCCTATCAGAAAATGCTATAAATTTTTGGATTGGCCCCTAATGTCAGTTCTGTTTTGACATTTGTATAGTAAACACATGCGAAATACACGTTAATAAACAATGTTATGCTACACTGCTCCAGAACGCGGAATATTACTGACTATTTATTTGACCAATAATCGGCAAAATTTATAGCATTTTCTGATAGGAGGATTACTTTTGCGCCACCTGTTACAATAGCTTAAATGCTCAACGCCGTATGTTCACAAAAAAAGCTTCTCCTATTGTTACGCACTTAAGATATTTTGGCGGTTAGGGCTGGCCTTAGTTCTTCCAGGAAGCCCTACATACAGGTGGCGCAAAAGTAATCCTCCTATCAGAAAATGCTATAAATTTTGCGATTGGCCCCTAATGTCAGTTCTGTTTTGACATTTGTGTAGTAAACACATGCGAAATACACGTTAATAAACAATGTTACGCTACACTGCTCCAGAACGCGAAATATTGCTGACTATTTATTTGACCAATAATCGGCAAAATTTATACGATTTCTTAAATTAAAATTAAGGTTTAAAAGGAATAAATCGCCACTTTGTACACACTTCCACCCCCTGGGTACCGTTAGAATTTTATAGCAAAAAAAAAAAAAAAAAAATAGCAGGTGGCGCAAAAGTAATCCTCCTATCAGAAAATGCTATAAATTTTGCGATTGGCCCCTAATGTCAGTTCTGTTTTGACTATTTATTTGACCAATAATCAGAAAAATTTATAGCATTTTCTGATAGGAGGATTACTTTTGCGCCATCGTATGTTCACAAAAAAAGCTTCTCCTATTGTTATGCACTTAAGATATTTTGGCGGTTAGGGCTGGCCTTAGTTCTTCCAGGAAGCTGTACATAGTTATTCGCTTTACTGTGCCAAAATTACTCTAAAATATTGTTATAAATTTGTATTTAAAATATTAAACTAAAATATAGAAAATGTTTGTGGTGATAACGAAATGTTTTGCTAATTGCGGGGTTTAGATTGTAGCAAAATTTTGAGTTGATTAAGGTGACAGTGATTCAAATGAGAGACAATTAGTAACAACTACTAATAGAGTTTTCTTTTCTAACACAAAATGTTGCCTTTTTATTAAATGTTACCCTCAAAAGAACAATAACCTTTGCCATTTATGCAAATTTCCTAAAACAATACTTTTAGCTTCCATTTCAACACTTTTATTCAAAAAAAATACAAATGAACTTCAAAAACAATAACAAGAACAGCTGTTTAAACAGTGCTGCCTTACTAACCCTTTGTTTGATTGAAACATGTAGCATAAGTTTAAGGGCAACATTATTTACAGGCAGCATAAAGGCAACATTTATGCCAGAAAAGAAAGCAATTATATATATAAGCATTTTTAATGAGTTTTGTGTATTTACCTGGTTCAAAACGGATCCCAGATTATCGGGCATGAATGTCCAAGAGTTGTAGTTGATTGTTTTTTTTTGATGACTTAAGTTGTTTATGAAGGGCACAAACGTGGTTTATGACTGACTATAGTTTACTGGCTTGTATTACGTTAGAAATAGCTATTTGTATGGCGTTATGACACAATTAATATTATTTATTTACTTATTTATTTCTAACGTTTTTTCTACTCACAACCAAAAACACTTTATTTTATTTAATATGTTTATTGCATTTTTTGTTTTATATTCACGTAAAATCACCCAATACTGACTTGCAAATACTAACAATATGATTTTTACTTAACTTTTTTTTCAATATTTTTGTTATTTTTAACTGTCAGGGAATTGTTTGTTTTAAAGTATTTCCTATTCAATCTATCACTAGTACGTTTACATTCCGTTTAATTCTATTACTTATTTGTTATAATGTTTTTAGGTTTTCTTAAATTAAGAAAAAGTGACCGTTATTTTGATTATTTTCTTTTTAAGTTTTTTTGTTAAATTAACTTGACTTATTTATGCCTCGAATTGAATTTTGTCTTACAAATAGTTATATGATTTTAATTTAACTTTTTCTATTTTGTTAGGTTTGTTTTTTTTTTAAATGTCAGGGAATTTTTTGTTTGTTTTAAAATATTAACTATTCAATCTATCACTAGTACGTACACATTCTGTTTAATTAGATTATTTATTTGTTATTACTTCGATGTTTTCTTAAATTAAGGTTTACGATCAATTATTTTTATTTCTCAAAAGTGACCGTTATATTGATTATTTTCATTGTAAGTTTCTGTTAATTTATGTTGAATTTTTGTTCGCCTCAAATTGAATTTAAAAGATTTTGTTTTTATTTGTATTTTATTTTGACTTACAAATAGTTATATGATTTTTATTAATTTGGAAATTAATTTGTTTTAAACTATTAACCATTCAATCTATCTATCACTAGTTCATACACATTCCTTTTTATTCGTTTATGTAGATGTTATTAGTTTTATGTTTTCTTAAATTAGGTAGCACGATCAATTATTTTCTTTGCTCAAATGTGACCGTTATTTTGCTTATTTTCTTTGTATGATTTTTTGTTAATTTAACTTGAATTATTTTCGCTTCGAATTGTATTTAAAAGATGCTGCTGTTTGTTTTGTTTGTTATTTTGTTGTTTGTTATTTCTGCTGTTTTCTCACCTCGAGCATTGCAACAGAAGACAATCTCGTTCAAATCATGGCACATGGACACAGGCTGTTTAGTTGGTTGTTTAAACGACTGATCGTTGCTAAACTTGCGGCTTGGCAGTCAACGATATTTGAATCTAAAGTGTGGCATTTAGAATTTTCGATTGTTTTATTATTTTTTTCTTTTATTTTTTAATGATTTAGTTTATTTATTTAACTTAGCGCGCGTGTAGTTTTTTTAAAAATAATTTGTTTGTTTGTTTTCTTGCACTTGCAACAATAATAATAGTTTTTATTTTGTGTTATGGCATGCTGTTGTTGTCATAGTTGCTGCTGTTGTTGTTGTAGTTGTAGTTGTTTGCAACATAAATGTATTTACACGTTGACTGACTGACGGTGATGTTTTTAATAATAATAATAATAATAACTAACGGTTGTTGTTACACATGGGTCGGTCGGCATGAGAAGAGAACTTGTTTGTTGTTAAAACTAAGCGTAAGACTTAACGACTAATGGCTTGACTGGCTGGCTTAACTAACTTGACTACTCAAGTCGTTGCGCGTTAATTTGCGAATGGCTGAACACTAGCAAAAGGAACGGCAACACCAACAATATAACGACGACGACAATAATAATAAGAAAACAACAACATATATATATATATATATATGTATATAAAAATCAAACAAATAACAAGTAATCACAGACACAGGCCTTCCTTACTTGCTGCTGCATGGCACAAAAATATGCATACATGCGTACGCGCGTGTCTGAACACACACGTTCAACAACGAAGGCAATGTCTCACTGAAAAACAAACAACTCTCAAAATTGAACAAAAGATATCCATCCACATTGTGCATAGATGAGTTGCCATTTCAGCAATTTCACTGCTACAGTTTAGCACTTTCTTTAATAAAAATGTATTAAATGATTTTAAGCTTAATTTGATGGATAAAAAAAAGATTTGGATTTTCAATTTATTTTTAACTAAACAATAATTGCTGTGAACCAGTCTTTTACAAATATTCTACTGCAATATAAATTTGTTTCTGAACTAATGATGAGCGTTAATATTGTTCAGGTTACGCAGATATCCCAGCAGTTAAGCAAGTAGTCAATGTATCCCTTATAGACAGTAATCGTCACAAATGTCTTATCACTTGGCTGACTGCAATTTATATATTTTGGTCATTTGACACGTGTGTGCTCTTTGCAGAGCAGAGAGAAGACAATTGGTTACTTTATACCTCCCAGGTAATCTAGCATAGAGACAATTGTCACTTAAGTGTCTCTAAGTAATCTGGAGTGTTCAAACTTGTTTAAACTGGTTTTATACAAATTTTGTTGATATAATTCTCATACAGTTAATTTCAATTTTTGCTTAAGTATACTGATATCTCATGTAGCATAGCATGAAGTCAGTAGTCACTTTAGTGTCTCTTAGTAACCTATAGTGAAGTCACTTTAAACGTTTATTTAGAAATTAGTTATTTTACCCACCAAAAGCAATCCATTGTAGAGAAAGTTTTGTTTACAAGCAATCGTTTATTGTACTGCCTATGATATGTCTTTTTAGCTGATTATTTGAGGTCATTTAGCACCCGTACATGTTAAAATAACTAGTTATGTAGCTGATCATGTTATCAGTTTGGTAGCTAGTGAGGTAACTGACACTATTTAACCGTTATGTGCATCCAATGCGTTGACTACTTTGATCCAGCTATTATACAGTCTCATTGTAGTCAATGCTGATTTTGTCATGCCGTTTGTAACACATCAAAATATATGTCGCGGACTCACTATGTCCGACCGTCCGTCTGTCTATTGAAAACACGATAGGACCCAAACGAAAGGTCTATGATTCCACCTAGCCCCCGTACAAATGTTCCCCGGAATACTGTTTGAGCAGTCAAATTGCTACTTAAGTCATACAACGGTAACGCGGCTGGCAACACAATTACATTTTTTAGTAACTTTTAAACTCTCTACGTAACATGTAAATTTGTCTTGTTTTGGTCCTTATTTTTGAAACTTTTAACGAACTTTATTAAAAAATTAAATGCTCATAATGTCACATATGTGTCCCTTATTTAATAATTTATTAACACCTAGAATATTCTAGATCCTTTTCGATTCCGGAAATGCGAAAGATCTTAGTATGTAATGTGCTATGTAATGTGATTTCGTCAGTCGATCACATATAAGTAACAAAGTTTTTAGTTACTTAAAGTTGAAAATATCGTATGTGTAAACGATTTTTTTTTAAACAAACTACGTAGCGTTTTGCTTCTCTGCAGATACACCCAGAGTCTCTGGCGGGAATCGAACCCGCAACCCCAGATTGATAGTCCAGCACACTATCGTGAAGTCTATCAGCTCATTCGAATTCATAACAGTTGACATTAAAAAACCAGCTGATATTATAATTTCTGACTTCTATCTCTCAAAGTTTGTTTACATTTCTTGGTTAATTTTAATACGTTTTCAATTCTTTTAATAAGAAATTTAAAACAGTGGAAAAGTGAATAAGTGATCGCATTAAATAATATATATAAATATGGTCAATTCTCAAGGTCTCTTATCATGTCATATTGTCATAATATCCTAATATTTCACAATGGTTTTTATTGCTTTTCAAGCAACAAAATGTCCTAAAATAATACTACTTTCTATGCTATGTTTATTGTGTTATCGTAACGAACCAGCAGCGACCAACGCCGAATGCCTAAGAAACGGTTAAGCCGGGCCGCCGAGTCGTGATATATTAAGACATTATGACAATATGACTGATAAGAGACCGTAAAAGTAAGTTTCATGTCTTTTTTTTAGCTGTTTGACAGCTAGGAAATTTATTTAATAATTTATGTAGAATACAGATAAGCTGCAAATAAATTCGCCTTGCTGACTTCATGCTAGAAGTTAGAAAAGTTCATTTCAGGACATGTTGAGGAATATGGAGGAATGTTAAAAAGTTATATGAATATCAAGAATTAAAAGAAATAATTGCAATTAGACAACCATAACTTTTGAAGTCCTGCAGTAAATCATGTGTATGCAGAACTCTAAAACTACACACATTTTTAATGGAATATTTTGGCACAAAGAATCGACTATTTAAACATCGAAATAACAAAATTTATTTGTTCTTTTCTTAGAAGTAGCTACACTACAAATTTCGCAATACATTTATGAAAACAATCACAACAAAGTCTGCTCAATAACTTTAACCTACCCTGGCAACACTGATACTTACGTTACGAATGAGCATGATGTGATGAAGAAGCAAACGTGTACGTTTGTATGTATGTGTGTGGTGAGTGAGTGTAACAACCAGCATCCACCACACAGTGTTACAAAACAGGGCGAAAAGTGCACAAGTGCATAACACCAAGGTACAGGGAACAGTAACAAGGCTAACTTAAGTTACCATGTTTAAAACCTTCCCCTATAAACTACACATATTCTGGATCCTAATAAATTGGGAGGAAGGGTCAATATAGCGCTGACCGTCTCTCCGTGTGTTGGTAAATATACGTATATTTTCAATAGACCAACATATAGTAGCGGAGTTCAGTAATAAGTGCGTATGGTCTTGTATCATTTCAAGAAATCTGCATGAAATGATGTAGAAATTTTAGCTACGTAGGTAGCTAAAATATCTGTCATATGATTTTCAAAAGTCTAAATTAAAATTGAAACCAATTTAAAAGTTAAACATATTAGTTTATTGCAACGACAATCCATTCCTATCTGTCATATGATTATCAAAAGTTAAAATTGAAACCAATTTAAAAGTTAAAAAACTGGGATTTATGAAAGCTGTCATTGTTTATTTTTTTCTAACTGTGTTAAAGTTTACCCATTTCTATTTGCCAAAAATGGTACAATATTAACACCAGTTTCGAAACTGTAATTTCAAGATTTTAAATATGTATTTTGTTCAACAAAATACAAAACATTCTAAATAACTTTTCACGATATTATTATATATAACTAGGCCAATACCTCATACAGTTTTGGCATAGCTGTAATTTGAAGTTTATGTAATTCAGATAAATCTAATTTTATTTCAAACAAGTAGGAGAGCTATATATCTTATATACCCTTCACCAAATTATACTTTAAAATAAAATTTAAAAAATTGTTATTTTTTTAAAAATTTTTTTTTTTCGAAATTTTTTTTTTTAAAGTTTTTTCCAATTTTTTAAAAAAAAATTTTTTTTTAATTTAAATTTTTTTTTTTTAATTTATTAGTGAAAAAAGAGTTTTTTTGTGAAAAAAATTCGGGTTATGCTATGCCGAATCTTATATACCCTTCACCAAATTATACTTTAAAATAAAATTTAAAAATTTTTTATTTTTTTTAAAAAATTTTTTTTTTTCGAAATTTGTTTTTAAAACTTTTTTCCAATTTTTTAAAAAAAAAAATTTTAATTTAAAAATTTATTTATTTTCATTTATTAGTGAAAAAAATTTATGACAAAAGAAAGATTTTTGTGAAAAAAATTCGGGTTAAAAAATATTTTTCCCGATTTTGACCCATTGTAGGTCCAACTTTGTATAGCCTTATATACATCGTTGCAGTGGACTTTGAAATATCTATCATTAGATATCCATATTGTCTATATTTATGACTTAGTAATCGAGATATAGATAAAAAAATTGGCAAAAAATAGAGGTTGTCTCGGATTTTTGCTCATATCTCCGTTATTTATGGACGGATTATGCTGATTTTAAATAGGAAACTTCTCGAAAGCATGTCTGACAGAATTATTGAAGATTTGGATCCCGAAGATATCTGGGGTCTTCAGAAAATTGATTTCAACAGACATTATTAATTCATTAAAAGGTCATTTGATACCATTTTAATCAACATGAAATCCTGTTGGAACGATTCAAAATAATTTGATGGCAAAACTTTATGCATTGATAAAATCAATTGCAAATCTTAAAGTTGTTGCAAATTTTCCGCTTTTAAAACACGCAGAAGAAGTACACTTTCTTAGTAAGTATTGATAAAAATTTAGACTTCGAAGCAAAATTACTAATCGGGAAAATTTTCCAGAAATTCATGGAACATTCATCTTAAAATCACTCTATTATTTCTACACTGATTAAAGAGCTTCGTTATGGCTAGCTCCCAATCGAATGATTCGACTATATCCATAGATTTGTTCGATATTACTTAGCAACAGAAAATCAGTTGTCAAAGAATTAAAGAATTAAATAACCGAATTTACGCCAACAAAAACTTTTAAGCCACAACAGAAAAATTCGGTAATTTAGATTTAGATTACCACAACTAAAACATCTGGAAATCAATGAAAATTTTCTTTTTTATTAGGCTTTAATTCAAATTGTAATATCCAGTTCTCATAGAGCCATATACCATATATACCATAGAGCCATATTTCGGGAAGACATTTTTATGGCGGTTGGGAGAATTCATGGAGCGATTTTTTCTATTTTTAATAGAAGAAAAATATGTGCAAAATTTCATGATATTATCAGTAATATATTTGAAGAAAACCGGAAAAAAATTTTGGAAAAATATCAACTTTTTGGAGGTTGTCTCATATTTTGGTCCATCACTCTGGTTGTACTTAGACGATTTTGCCCATTTTCAATACCAAACATTTTTGAACAACAATGAATATTTGCCCTACGGCCTCTCCTTGAGGCCTGTCGTGCCAACAACAGACAGACGGACAGACATAGCTACATCGTCTTAGAATATATACACTTTTCATTTCAAAGACCAATATTTCGGTATGACAAACTCAATAAACCCCCTCATATTTTTGGTATTTTGGAAACCTTATGCACTAATGGCTTAATATCTATAGTGAATTTCATTGAAATCGAAAATGACAAATAAATTTCTATTCATTTTGTGATATATTCTCCCATACGTAAATATTGCTATATAAATAGAGATATCATTTAATATGGTTTTATTACACTGTGCGTCATACCACCACCTTTGGGTATGCACTTGTTGTTTTGAGTGTGTTTTTTTTTATTTCGAATGTAAATCGTATTACTACCGGAGAAAATTTTGAATCCACATTGTTGATTGCGGTGTGGTGCTATGATCTGCTGTTGTTACATTGTACTTATTTTTTTGTGTTTGTGACTGACTCTATATATGTATGGATGTGTGATATGTGTGTGTGTGAATTTCATTCTATTTTCCCCATTGTTTTTAGTGGACTTGACTACAAAGTAAGCATTTGTTTGTTTGGTTGCTATTGTTGTTGATGATGATGTTGTTGTTGCTTATCTGTACTATTTTGTTATTGGTATATTGTGGGTTAACGTATTGTGTGCTCACTTGCAGCAGCAAATATCGTCGTTTGCCAAAACAATGAATGAACGAACCAACGAAAGAATGAACGAACAAACTAACAAACAAACGAACGAAGGAACGAACATTTGAAAGGATGAAATGTATGAATGAATGAACAAGTGTATTAAAGAATAGTAGGTATGTATGTTGTTGTTGTTGTTGTTCTTGTAGTATGTTTAGATTGTTTTGTTTGTTTTGATTGTTTTGTTTTTGTTGTATGTATGTAAATATGTGTGTGTAATATTTGTTTTTTGTTTTCTTTTTTGTTGTTTTTGTTATTGTGGGCGTGTGCTACGTTATTGGAAGAAAGCATCATTGCTGTTTTTATTATTATTGATTCATCATTACCATAAAGGCATAATAACAATAAAAGGATGGAAATAATAAATCATAAGAAAATCAATAAAAGAATGCACATGTCATTAGGTGATTATATACGGTGTTAGTTTCTAGTACGTACACACGTACTACAAGTATCTATGTGTGTGCGTGTGTGTGTGTGAGAGCGTTCCCTGAGTATACGCCATGTGATAAACTTCGTCATACTGATTAGTTTATAAATATGTTGAAAAGAGTTGCAGGCCCACAATTGTTTTTAAAATACCCAAAAATTTATTCATTCATTTATCCTTTTATCTAGCTTCTTGCATGTACATTAATCCTACAATTCCTTCAATCATTTCTCCATTCATCCATCCATATGTATGCTGCCTGTCATCCATCCATTATAAAAATGTCCAAACAAAAGACGGTAGTAGTAGCCGTCTTTTGTTTTGAAAAATTTCTACAAGTTTGTTGAGATATGAGTAGAGTAAAACGTGAGAGCTTACATGTGTGTTTGTGTGAGTGTGTGTGTGTGTGTGTAGAGTAGACTCCTCCCTTGCTAGCAATTTGCTAGGAGCACTTACATAAAAAACTTTAGTTTCAGCCAATTGTTTTGGCAATTACACGCTTTATGAGCATATTCAATCATCAGTAAAACCCAGTCACCCAACGAGCAAGACTTCGGCTGCTTGATATCGTCGTTCATTGTTTTTCATTTGTTGTCTAAAACAATGAAAACTTTTTTGTTTTCCACTAAGGCATCGCATCAGACAAAGACAAAAACCTGCACCAATATATGTGCTTTGTTTTTGTGCTCTATGTGTCCAAAATTTACTGTTATGCGCGCGCAACCAGGGACTCCGTCAAACCAAACCCCCATAGACAGCCAAACAGAACAATGAAAACAATAGATCATTTAAACAACAAAACCTAGAGAAAACAACAACAAAAAAAATATAATAACTAACCAAAAACACAAATAACAACAAAAGAAAAAAAAAAAACAAGTAAGAGTATTTTATTCGGCCGTATCGAATCGTATATACCCCCCTCCAATATACTACGGGCAGCGATTGTTGTGCACTTTCTATTGCCAGAAAATAGCAGTGGTAAATTTCACATTGCTAGATTCATGTATTTAAATGTTAAGGGGATCTAGTGCTAAGTTTAAAGAAAGTTTTTCAAAATCCTAAAGATCCTACCTATTTCTGAATACATAAGTTAGCTATTAAAAAAAACAATTTGTGACAAATTTCGGTTTAATTGCTTGATTTTAACACCAAACATTTCTAATCAACAAATAATATTTTCGGGAAGATTTCATCCTGCTAAGTCCGTTCCCTTAGGCACTATCGTGACTTCAACAGACAAACGGACATAGCTAGATCGTCTTGGAATATTACAATATAAGGAGAAGCATATGTATTTTAGTGGGACTCCAAAAAATATTTCGATGTGTTACAAACGGAATGATAAGTAATATCGAACAAATCTATCCATAGATTTATTCGATATTACTTAGCAACAGAAAATCAGTTGACACAGAAGCATTACGAATTAAATATCCGAATTTGCGCCAACAAAAACTTTTAAGCTACAACAGAAAAATTCGGTAATTTAGATTACCACAACTAAAACAGCTGGAAGAAAATGAAAAATTTATTTTTTTTATTACGCCTTAATCCAAATTGTAATATCCAGTTCTTAAAGGAATTATTAAGAAATACTACTTTTTTAAAAATAGTAGTAGAAATACTACTTTTTTAAAATAGTAGTAGAAATACTACTTTTTTTAAATAGTAGTAGAAATGCTACTTTTTTTGAAAATAGTAGTAGCAATACTACTTTTTTTAAAAATAGTAGTAGAAATACCACATTTTTAAAATAGTAGTAGAAATACTACATTTTTAAAATAGTAGCAGAAATACTACTTTTTTAAAATAGTAGTAGAAATACTACTTTTTTTAAAATAGTAGTGGAAATACTACTTTTTTAAAATAGTAGTAGAAATACTACTTTTTTTAAAATAGTAGTGGAAATACTACTTTTTTTAAAAATAGCAGTAGAAATACTTCTTTTCTTAAAAATAGTAGTAGAAATACTACTTTTTTTACAAATAGTAGTAGAAATACCACTTTTTTTAAAAATAGTAGTAGAAATACAATTTTTTTTGAAATAGTAGTAGAAATACTACTTTTTTAAAATAGTAGTAGAAAAACTACTTTTTTTAAAAATAGTAGTAGAAATACTACTTTTTTAAAATAGTAGTAGAAATACGACTTTTTTTAAAAATAGTAGTAGAAATACTACTTTTTTTAAAAATAGTAGTAGAAATACTACATTTTTTAAATAGTAGTAGAAAAACTACTTTTTTTAAAAATAGTAGTAGAAATACTACTTTTTTAAAATAGTAGTAGAAATACAACTTTTTTTAAAAATAGTAGTAGAAATACTACTTTTTTTAAAAATAGTAGTAGAAATACTACTTTTTTTAAAAATAGTAGTAGAAATACTACTTTTTTAAATAGTAGTAGAAATACTAGTTTTTTTTAAAAATAGTAGTAGAAATACTAATTTTTTTAAAAATAGTAGTAGAAATACTACTTTTCTAAAAATAGTAGCAGAAATACTACTTTTTTAAAATAGTATTATAAATACTACTTTTTTTAAAAATAGTAGTAGAAATACTACTTTTTTTAAAAATAGTAGTAGAAATACTACTTTTCTTAAAAATAGTAGCAGAAATACTACTTTTTTAAAAATAGTAGTAGAAATACTATTTTTTTAAAAATAGTAGTAGAAATGCTACTTTTTTTAAAAATAGTAGTAGAAATACTACCTTTTTTAGAAATACTACTTTTTTAAAAATAGTATTACAATATAAGGACAAGAATATGTATTTTAGAGGGACTCCAAAAAATATTTCTATATGTTACAAACGGAATGATAAAATCAATACACCCCATGTTTTGGGTGCAGAATGTTTTTTTTCGGATGTTGACCTTATATAGGAGCTATGTATAGTTATGGAGAGATAGTCGCAAAATCCAGTAAGAAAGATATATATATTTGAAACAAATTTGTGTTAATTTTTATACCAACCATCAATAGGGGGTATATTGATTTTGTCATTCCGTTTGTAACACATCAAAATGTTAACACTCTTACTTGTTTTATATCAATATCGAAAATTATGCGCATTAATGTATCTTTCGTATGCGGGTTTTTATGGGAGATATATCCCATTAAGGGGCGATTGCCATACAATTTCATGATTCGATATCTATGACTCTTATATGGGATTTAAGATTGATTATCTGTGTAAAATTGTATAAATAACGATATCGTTATTTGTAAGATTTTTATTTAGGTTGTCATTTTCGGAAGTGATCCTTATATGGGACGCTAGGCACTTATATACCATAAAGCCATATTCGATGATGATATTTATATGGGGTATGAAATAATTCATAGACCGATTCTTGCCATTTTCAACACAGTCTGTTTTTTTTTATCAGAAGAAAAATGTGTGCAAAATGGAGGTTTGTCTCACATTTTGGTTCATAACTCTGATTCTTCACAATAATTTCATCCCATACGTCTTTCCCTCAAGGCTCTATCGAAAATATACACTTTTTGGTTATACGGCCAATATTTCGATATGTTACAAACGGAATGACAAACTCATTATACCCCTCATCTCTTTGGTGGTAGGAATAAAAAACATTGTTACAAGTAAATAGCAATTTGTATTACGAAACACACAAATGTACACTCATACATACAAGAACACATACAATTTATAATTTTCATTCACACAAACAAACATGTGTCAGAGTTGCCAACTTTTTAAGCTTGTCACAACTTCCTAGCACACAACTTCCTAGTAACCCAGCATAAAATTGGTAATAATAACTACATCATACCGTATGGATTACAAAGAAGTTGTCGTATAATAAGTTATTTATTATATGTTATAAAATGCTTACTTTCTATTCATTTGCATGAGTATATTCTGTGAGAACTAACTACCAATGAGTTATTAAAGTCATTACTTGTAACTAGTTTCAGTGATATCAATGTAATGAACTTATTTACAAGTGGTTGTGGTAGTACATACTTGCCTCCAATGACTTCACCGTGTTAAACTAATAAGTTAATGTTCTATTGTATAAGCAGTAAAGTGCCAAAATTGTGCATTTTAACTAATTACTTGGGAACATCCAAATTTTTTAAAAATTCAGAGCAAGCTTTTTAATGTCTGGCGTTGTGGTAAACTATTTTCCAAGAAAACAAGTAAGAGAGCTATATTCGGCTGTGCCGAATCTTATATACCCTTCACCAAATTATACCTTAAAATAAAATTAAAAAAATTTTTTTTTTCAAAATAGTTTTTTAAAAGTTTTTTCTAATTTAAAAAAAAAAAAATTTTAAATTTATTAGTGAAAAAAATATATGACAAAAGAATGTTTTTTGTGAAAAAAAAAATTCGGGTTAAAAAATATTTTCCCGATTTTGACCCATTGTAGGTCCAACTTTGTATAGTCTTATATACATCGTTGCAATGGACTTTAAAATATCTATCATTAGATATCCATATTGTCTATATTTATGACTTAGTAATCGAGATATAGATAAAAAAATAGGCCAAAAATAGAGGTTGTCTCGGATTTTTGCTCATATCTCCGTTATTTATGGACGGATTTTGCTGATTTTAAATAGGAAGCTTTTCGAAAGCATGTCTGACAGAATTATTGAAGATTTGGATCCCGAAGATATCTGGGGTCTTCAGAAAATTGATTTCAACGGACAGACGGACAGACAGACAGATCTTCAGAAAATTGATTTCAACAGACAGACGGACATGGCTAAATCGACTCCGCTATCTATAAGGATTTATAGGGTCGGAAAATTATATTGTGGAAAGTACAAACGGAATTACAAATTTATATATACCCTTCTCACGAAAGTGAAGGGTATAAAAATAACATAAACACGGACAACATCGCTATACTTACATCAGCAAAAACATAACCGAATTAAAATAACAGCAATATTAGAAGATACTAAACTAAGGAAGTAAATCAAAAATATGTAATGCGAGGGTAAAATTTACCACCACGTCCGTAGAAAAAGGCCAATTCAAAGGCGATTGGTAAATGAAAGTAGAAAGTCGTTTCTAATAGAATTTTAAAAGTAACTTGGAACAAAATTATAAACTATTGATGTTGCTACATTATGACAGTTTTGTTAAGAGTTTTGTTTATAAAAACTATTGTTTTTCAACTTGAAAATAAATTTATTCGATTAATCGACAATTACACTGTGAACGAAATTTTCACTTGTTTTCTGTCAAGGGGGGCACCCAGAGGCATAAACTAATTCGGGTACAATGAATTTTCAACTAGTATTATTGATCGAATAAGTTTTCATACTAAATTGAAAAATCTTATTCGACTAAAATATAAATTCGAATGACAACCCTAATATTTACATTTAAAATATTCATGTTATTTGAGGTTTTGTTTTTTCTACTTAAGTATTACTACCCTGTTGTAAAGGGGCTCACTGTATGTCTGTTTATGTGTATTATACCCAGCCAGCAATTTGAAGTTATATTTTCGATATGTATACTAAAATGTGTCTACTTCTTGTCGCAAAGATGTTATTCTGCATAGGAAAAAAATTGAAACCAATTTTTTTTACCAAAAATAGTTTAGATACCACAAGGATATATTTTATCCTTTTAAGACACTTTAGTCATGTTTCGATTATACAAGGTGGCGCAAAAGTAAACTTCCGATGTTTTTTGGCTGTAATTAAAAAAAAAAAAATGAAAAACTTTGATTCTTCTTGTGGATTATTTTTATTTGGTCTTTTAATTTTTTTCACATCAAGTCGAGAATATGATGTCATGTAAATGGCCGCCGCCACGGTTGATTGTCATTTGAGCCCCTTTTATGACATTTTCCATCACTTTGGCCAAAACTTCCGGCGATAGGTCCTCACATTCTTGACGGATATTGTCGTTTAGAGATGCAAGAGTCTGAGGCTTGTTGACATAAAACCGTAAAACAGGAACATCTGCCTTTAAATGGCCTTTTAAGAAAAAATGGTATAAATTGCAATAGAATGTCGCAAATTGGCCAAACAACAATGACAGAGCTTTCGAGTGAGCGTGTTTTGCAGACATTGTATAATGAAAATTTAAAATCATCTTGATTTTGTGAAAAGTCGCCATATTTTTGTGAAAAACGAAGATTTGAATGATAAAATATATGGAAAATCTCAGACACATAAACTACTTAAATTGTCATATTATGCCAATAAGACAGTGCAAAAAAACTCACGTTCTACTACTCAAAGGTAGTAAAACCCTAAACTCAGTTTGGCGATTTTGGTGACACATTTTTTTATAGGCCTCCAAATATTCTGAATATCAGTGGGCCCTCAAAAAAAAGGTGTCATCAGTTTTTGGCCAACAGCTAATTCAGACTTGGTGATGCCGCTTAACTATATAAGGCAATAATATAGCAAAGACTGTACCAAAAAATTGCTTTTTCGTGTCCTTTTATTGAAAAAAATTAGAAAGAAACATTTTTTTTTTACTTCTTTTTAAAATAACTTCCAGGGACTCCTAATTTTTAACTAACAATATGTAGCTACGGTATAGCTAAACAACTCTTGTGCTCATATCAATGCATTCTGAACCTGTCTAGGCATCATAAATAGCACATACAGATCACATTCTAGCTTAAAAAAGTTTCCTTTTACTATTTTTTTACGCTAAAACAAAGATTTTTTTGTTAAAATAGTAGGATCAAGTTCACACTTCAATGTTGTGCTGTATATTTACTCGGTGAGGTGAAGTGTTTTCGAGTTGTTTTACAGTTCTTCAGCTTCGTATGCGGAATGGGGATCAAAATCACCAAAAATCCATTTATGATCTGAATGAGCTGAAAATTAATATATAGATAGTCCTTGAGAAGATCTACAAAAAATATGCTTATATCTGTAGGTTATCTCTTTTAGTTCAAGACATATTAAGGTTTTATTTGTCATTCCGTTTGTAATTTCCACAATATAATTTTAAGACCCTATAAAGTATATATCTTCTGGATCCTTATAGATAGCGGAGTCGATTTAGCCATGTCCGTCTGTCTGTCTGTTGAAATCAATTTTCTGAAGACCCCAGATATCTTCGGGATCCAAATCTTCAATAATTCTGCCAGATATACTTTCGAGAAGTTTCCTATTTAAAATCAGCAAAATCCGTCCATAAATAACGGAGATATGAGCAATAATCCGAGATAACCTCTATTTTTGGCCTATTTTTTATCTATATCTCGATTACTAAGTTATAAATATAGACAATATGGTTATCTAATGATAGATATTTCAAAGCCCATTGCAACGATGTATATAAGGCTGAATTAAGTTGGACCTACAATGGGTCAAAATCTGGAACAATATTTTTTAACACGAATTTTTTTTTACCAAAAAAAATTTTATTCATAAATTTTTTTCACTAATAAATTTAAAAAAAAAATTTTTTTAAAAAATTTAAAAAAAAAATTTAAAAAAAGAAATTTGAAAAAAATTAAAACAAAACAATTTGGAAAAAAAAAATTTAAAACAATTTTGAAAAAAAAATTTTTTTAAATTTTGAAAATCAATTTTGAAAATTTTTTTTTTAAATTTTGAAAAAAAATTTTAATTTTGTTTACCTAAAAATATTTATTTTAAAGTATAATTGGGTGAAGGGTACATAAGATTCGGCACAGCCGAATATAGCTCTCTTACTTGTTGATCTATATCTCGATTACTAAGTCATAAATTTAGACAATATGGATATCTAATGACAGATATTTCAAAGTCCATTGCAACGATGTCTATAGTAAGTTGGACCTACAATGGGTCAAAATCGGGAAAAATATTTTTTTACCCGAATTTTTTTTTCGCAAAAAATCAAAAAAATTTTTAAGAAATTAAAAAAAAGAAATTTGAAAAAAATTAAAACAAAACAATTTGGAAAAAAAATTGAAAACAATTTTTAAAAAAAAATTTTTTAAATTTTGAAATTTTTTTTTTTAATTTTGAAAAAAAAAATTTAATTTTGTTTACCTAAAAATATTTAAAATTTTTATTTTAAAGTATAATTTAGTGAGGGGTATATAAGATGCGGCACAGCCGAATATAGCTCTCTTACTTGTTTTTTGCTCGATCTTTTTTTGTTGTTATATACTTACGTATCAAAATATTCTACAACTTGTATATATAATATGGGTGGAATGTTTTTTCCCGCACGGTGACATTATAACGATAAGAAAGCGATATCATATTCGATGAGTTTCAAGATTAAACTTTTGTGAGACTTTTTCGATAAAAATTGTTGGTTGGGTATGAATACAATGTGTGTGTGTGTATGTCGCACACTTCAATAATTAGTTTTGTTATTTCTTTTGTTTTTGCTTCAACCATAAAACGAATTTGTTATTCTGTTGTTAATTATTGAATAAAGCTTAGTTTATCTGACAATATGTTAGTACTGACAAGCGTCTGAACAAAGCTTAACTTTTATTTACAATTGTTGGGGAGGTTTAACAACGACATCAGACCGCTAAGAATAGTTGAGCAATTTCATAACTGTAATTGCTTCTTGTTCAAATTTTATTCAATAAGAATAAGGAATATTTTGAAGCAAAACAGTACATGATGGGAAAGTTAAACTTAACATTTACAAATCATTTCCAATTTAATAGTAACTAAAAGTAATTAGCAAATTATGTATGTATTAGTTTATTGAGTAAACCTCAAACATATGTTTTCTTTCTCTATGTTTTAGGAAGTCGAATGAAAAACCACCAGCAAAAACTTGCTAACGACTTCATACTATTTGCATTACTTTGAAGTAGTTTAGTAAGGGGTGACATTAAATGAGTTATATAAGTGCTTGTTTATAAAATTGAGAATTAGTTCACAGTCAAATTTATACAAACTTTGAATGATTTACTTTTTTTTTCATCATTCAGTTTGCTTTTTTAATATCTTAAATGAAGACAATTTGTAATTGATTGATTAGATATAACTAGGGGCATTAATTATTGGAAAATATTCGCCTAAATAAGGAAATATATATTAATTTTTATATCTTGAGATTGTATGTGAAGCTGCAAAATCTTTGGGTATAAATAGTGTTTATAAAGATCCGAATTTTTAAAAATCTGGTTTTTCTGTTAAGCGAAATTTTCCTTTTTTAGAAAAAACATAAAATATCAAAAAAGTTACTGAAAAGTTTATAAAATAATATGTAAAGAATAAAACAAAAAACAAAAGTCAAATTTATAGAAATAAGATAATTATTTACATTGTTCCTAAATTGTATTTGAATTCAAATATAACGATTTCTAAAGACTGGTTTCAATTTGAGCCATGTTTCTCAACCCTTCTATTTCTGGAGACTTCTAATTGTGGATATTGTTGTTTACCGGCCTATTAACAGCAGTGATCATAACTGTGGACATGATTAACATAGCTGTGGAACATTATAGTTGATCAATGTGGAAATAGATCTTTCATGAAACTACTGGAAGGAAGATGGCGCTGTGTATTAATAGTGGCAGGGGTTGCAGTCGGTGTTCAGTTTATGATAGACGCTGCATAGTGGTTTAAAAAAGTGTTTTTTTTTTTTTTGAAATAATTCGTTATAACGGGAACTATTGCAGATATTATTACGAAATTTATGAAAAAACTTAAAAATTTTTTCAAAGGGGGCAAGGTTTGTGTAACTTCTGAGGAGTAAATAAAGGATTTTTATATAAGTATTTACTATTGTTGAAAATCTTAGGACTTGAAGATTGATATTTTAGTAAAATTAAATAATTTTATATATTTTTGGGACGTCATTTACTTTAAATACCTAAAAAATTATAATATAGAGATTTTCCATGAAATTTGAATTAATGTAAAATTTTAACGGTTAAAGATATCATAACAAAATTTGGTACTGATATAGACCCAATTATCCCTAAATCAATGAAATTATAATTTTTGAAATTTTTTATTTTCAAATACCAAAATTCCTAAACTGGGCAAAATGTGTTCCAAAAACTGAGATTTATTTAGAAAAGTGCCTACTGTAACGTTATTTACCGTGTGATAGTAAAATAAGCATTGTATATATTTAAGAAGCATATTGAGTTATATAAATATGAAGATTTTTCGAGGATCTGTACTTTGCTTTTTAGAATTTTTTACTCGAATTTAAATTTTTTTTTTTTTAAATTTAAATTCTCTTTCCAAATCATTTAAAAATTGTATATAGTCCCAAAGAAATTATTTTTCTACAAAAGAAAAAAATTAGGAAAAACTTAAAAAATACGGCAGTTTTACATGTTCCAACTTTGGATGTGTTTAACTTTTTATAGCGACAAGATAAGTGTTAGCAAGTTGTTTTTAGAATTTTATTTAGAATTTTATCACCAATATAAGTTATATTTTATAAAAAAAATTCGACCCTCCGTAGGTCCGCCACATCTAAAAAACCATAAAAAGTTCGAGCAAAATTAAAAAAAATAAATAAACCTAAATATCTCTTTAACTAATAGAGATAGCCTACACATGTAATCATATATTTTGTAGATCTTCTTAAGCTCTATTTATACTTTAAATTTCATATCATTCGGATCAAATATGGATTTTTGGCGATTTTTCCAAAAAAAATTCTGAAACGAGCTCACCAAATTTGAGGGGCAACGCACTGGCCCCCATTAGTGCTAGCAAGCTGATCAACTGCAAATCAACTCGAAAATATCTCAGCTCCAATCATGTGAAATTTCGTTATAATATCTCAGATAGTTCTCAAGATACCGAATTATTTCCAAATAAAAACGTTTATAAAACACTGTGCGCTGTTAGAAGTAACATTAACCGTATTACCAGTATAACGCACTGGCCCCCATTAGCGCTAGGAAGCTGAACAACCGCAAATCAACTTGAAAATATCTCAGCTCCAATCGTTTGAAATTTCGTTATAATATCTCAGATAGTTCCCAAGATACCGAATTATTTCCAAATAAAAACGTTTATAAAACACTGTGCGCTGTTAGAAGTAACATTAACTGTATTACCAGTTTATATTTTTACATTATAAAGTGTCTTTATATGAACATTAAAAGTAAGTGATTATTTAAATTGTTGTGTAAATTTTAATAAATAAAGAGTTCAAAAGTATCCGGTTTGTTTAAAGGAAATTAACCACCGTTTTCAAAAGGTAAAAATGTAACAATATGTACATATTATTCATTAATTAATCATTCATTAACAAAAATTAACCTAAAATTCTTCTGTTATACATCAGTGCCCGAAAGTGAAATTTTCATTGTGTAATTGAATCGGGAAATGTTTTTAAGCAAATAAAGGTGTTTGCAAATTTGTATCGAAAGAACTTTTTGTATCAGCAGTTTAAATGTTAAATCAGATAAAATGTTTGATATAATGTGTATAACAAAGAATATTAACGAAACAAGTAACAAGGCTGTGCCGAATCTTATATACCCTTCACCAAATTATACTTTAAAATAAAATTTTTAAAAAAAAATTTTTTACTTTTTTTTTTTAAGTTTTTCCAATTTTTTTAAAAAAATTTTTTTATTTAAATTTTATTTTTTTTAATTTATTAGTGAAAAAATGTTTTTTGTGAAAAAATATTTTTTGTGAAAAAAAATTCGGGTTAAAAAATATTTTTCCCGATTTTGACCCACTGTAGGTCCAACAATGTACTTTGAAATATCTATCATTAGGTATCCATACTGTCTATATTTATGACTTAGTAATCGAGATATTGATCAAAAATAGTCCAAAAATAGAGGTTGTCTCGGATTATTGTTCATATCTCCATTTTTTATGGACGGATTTTGTTGATAATAAATAAGAAACTTCTCGAAAGCATGTCTGACAGAATTATTGAAGATTTGGATCCCGAAGATATCTGGGGTCTTCAGAAAATTGATTTCAACAGACAGACGGACAGACCGACGGACATGGCTAAATCGACTCCACTATCTAATAAGGATCCAGAATATATATACTTTAAAGGGTGGGAAAATTATATTGTGGAAATTACAAACGGAATGACAAATTTATATATACCCTTCTCACGAAGGTGAAGGGTATAAAAATACATAAAATCGGTTCATGTTCAGGTCATAAGAGGATAAATTGTTTCTTCATAAGTTAATAGCACATATATGAGAACAAATGCATCATATGTATATCTACGTAGGGTATCCATTTTCCGTACCATCTAAACTCTAAATTATATTTAATTATTTTTTCTTCTTTCGATGTTTGATTTTTGTTGTCTCTCTGTCCTGTTTGTGTGAGTGTACAAAATGCAGTTACGTAACTACTAATTATTGGAAAATTGGGCAATTTCAAAACTGTTTTTACACGATTGTGAAAATTTGAAACGCATTTATATGAGTTCATATATATACATACATATAATTATTAATTAATTTTTTTATTTGGTAGACGCATTTTTTGTTGCGTTCTTAAATTATTTACAAAGTTTAGTTTGCCAACAAACATTAGACAACTTATCTATATAATATTTGTAACTGGTTATTAACAAAAAAAAAAATTTGTTTGCAACACCAAAAGAACCTGATTACAAGTGGGTCGACCGGCTACAAAAACGCACATAACAAAAATAAATAAATAAATGAAAAAAAAAAAAAAATAAGGAAGAGTGCATTTCAAAACGAACATGAGAAGAGCTTAAATTTTTTGACGTTTGAAAAACATTGATAAGAAAAGAAAATATAAAATAACAACAACCCTGCCACCATTATAATGAGTATATAATCGACTTTTTTCAAACACGTTGGACGTTAGCCACAACAAAATTTGTAAATCGTGTTAATGTCTAAATGACTTCAGGATGATGGTGAGATAATAGTTTTAGATTTGAATTTGAAGATATTTATTTATTTATTTAGTTTTATTTACTATAATTAAAATTACAATAAAAGCTTAAGAACTAGAGCACTAGCAACTAAAGCTATCAGCTTATATTTCAAGATATTGGAAAATACTTTTTTTACCTTTCTTAGATTTATAAAAATTCTGATATGAATTTTGCACTAACTAGGATAACGTTTACCCACTCCAATGAAAGGAAATGTTTTTACAGCATTTTCAAAACTCCAATTTTAAAATTTTAAAAAATTTTAAAAATGTATAAACCGCTCTTTATTATTCTATTAAGGATACTACTTTACATAACATTTTTGTACCTTCAATTTGAACTTATGTAATTTGCGCATAAGTTCAGCATTTGGCATTTCATGTCAAGTGAACCAACTTTTGAAATCGATGTCTTCCGCTTGAAATGAATTTGCACCATAGTTAGTTCTATTGCATAGTAATTCATACACAATTTTTCAACAAGATCGGTTGAGAACTTTCTGGTTAGAGGGGGTCAAAAATTTGACATTTTGGCCAAGCAGGTGTTTTTTCTCATCCATGTAACTTATAACTTATTGTTCTTAGCAAAATGTGTCCCAAATAGTTTAGATATCTTTCGGAAAAAAAATAAAAAATTTTTGTAATTTTTTTTTCCAAAATGAAAAACTTTTTTGATTTTTTTTTTCAAAATGGACCCTATTTTTTCAATCTTTCGAAAAAAAAATTAAAAATAAAAAATATTTCAATTTTTTTTCCAAAATCGAAAACTTTTTTGACTTTTTTTTCAAAATGAACCCTTTTTTTCTTCAAAAGAAAGCTTAGATATTTTCTTTGAATACCTATTTGGTCGCTTAGTGGGATACGGGTGGGATGTCTATCAAAATAAATGTTTTGTAACTCAGAACATACAATTTTTGTCTTTTTTGAAAATCAAAAACTTTGTTGAATTTTTTTTTTGCAAAATGGGCCCTTTTTGCTCAAAGCTTATCTTCATTCCTTTAAGAGGTTTTTGGTCGCTTAGTGGGATGCGAGTGGGATATCTATCAAAATAAATATTTTGTAACACAAGACATACAATTTTTGAGTTTTTCTTTGCAAAATCGAACCTTTTTGAAGAATTTTTTTTTTTTTGCTCAAAAGAAAGCTTAGGTCTGTTCCTTTAAGAGGTCTTTGGTCTCTTAGTGGGATTCGAGTGGGATATATATGTCTGAATTACTATCCAATAGAACTAACTATGGTGCAAATTTCATCCCAATCGAAAGACATCGATTTCAAAAGTTGTTTCACTTGACATGAAATGCCCCATATATATATGCACTAGCAATAAAATATGCAAAAATATGCATTAACAAATCGTTGTCATTTTAAAGCAAAAAAAAAAAAAAAATCACAAAATCTGTTTTTCACCACAATTATATTTTGTAAATATGTTATTAATTAAATAAACTTTTTTCTTAAGTAAAGTCGGTGTTCAGTTCGACTCTTTGACAACAGTAGCTAACTCTTAATTCGTGTTAGTGAAAAGCGACCTATCTCTAAATATACGTTAGTAAGAAAAATATATATGGGCAATTCCACGAGAATGAAACTTTTTTTTCAAGATGATTTGAATAGGAGAAAACACTAAAATATTACTATGTGCCAGTATTTAGAGCTTATTACAACATTTTATTGGCAAAAATAATAGTTTAAACTGACTATATTTAATTTTTTAATTTAATTGGCGTGTTTTAGGCTAAAATTGCAGTCAAAACTAAGCTCTCAATTAGCATATAGTGTAAAATGAATTTGACTCTGATTGTTTAGTAAAAATATTTCGTTTAGTGTAAGAAATTAAAAGAAAACATAACGCCTCTCACGATTCGCAAATTTTCGCATATTTCTACATGTACCTCAAAATTACTTCCGTTTTATGTCACGTACGATATGCCTTTATTTCGCTCGATATTTTGGATAACAATGTTTCGAAAGAACTTATTATTTTTTTTTAAAATATAGCACCCTCTGAATGAAACATACAGACCAAATTATTTTTCAGATACTCCTATTTTTGGAAAATTTATTCCACTCTATAGGCGTACTAATGGAATTGCCCATATGTGTTGCTGTATTTTTAACTTTCACCAGACCTATAGAGTTTTATATAATTGTTTTAAAATTTATTTTAATTAATTTTCAATACCAGAAATTGTAACCCAACAAGTAAGAGAGCTATATTCGGCAGTGCCGAATCATATATACCCTTCACCAAATTATATTTATACTAATTATATAAATTTTCTATTTCAAAATGTTTTTTTTGGAATTTTTTATACCCTCCACCACCACAAGTGGTGAAAGAGGGTATATATACGTTTGTCATTCCGTGTGTAACATTGAGAAATATTCATCTGAGACCCAACAAAGTATATATATTATTGATCCTTATGAAATTCTAAGTCGATTGAGCAATGTCCGTCTGTCTGTCCGTCTGTCCGTCTGTCTGTCTGTCTGTGTAAAACACTCTCACGTCCAAAATACATAAGTGAAATTAATGAAATGTATACCAAAATGTTTATAATTTTTCTAAGCAGTTTGGTATTGAAAATCAGCAAAATCGAATTGGTAGAACCAGGGTTATGGATCAAAATGTAAGACAACCTCCAAAAATGTTTATAATTTTCACATTATTTTTGTGACTTTTGGTAAATTCATTGCAGAGAACACCATGAAATTTTGCACTCATTATTTATATGATAAAAGGACAAATTTTGCTGAAAATGGAAAGAATCGGTCCATAATTTCTCGTAGCCCCCATACAAATTTCTTCCCGAAATATGGTGCCATAGTTTATAAATGCCTACAGAATTGCAGTATCCATACAAAATTCAGCAAAAATAAGTTTCGTGCTAAGAGAAATCACAAGACTGAAGTTTTCGTGGATCGGCCCATATTTGATCATAGCCCCATATAAAGTTCACTTCCGAAAATCACTTAAACATGCATAAATACCTTAGAAATATCGCTATTGAGTTGAAATTCGACACAAATAATCTCCATATATACAAAAGTCGCTGCACCGAATTCTATGAAGATCGGTTCATATTTGTTTATAGCTCTCATATAAGGACCTCATCCGAACAACACATTAACCTACATAAATATATAAAAAATATCAATATCAAACCAAAATTTTACACAGATCCGTAATTTATATATGGAAGTCATACTGCAGGATTTTGTGAATATCGGTCCATATTTGACCGTAGCTGCCATATAAGGTCCATTTCCGAAAATCAGTTAAGTACTCACAAGTCTCTTATAAATATCTTAATAATGCTAAAATTCGACGTACATAAAACTCATATACATAGCAACAACTGTACCAAATTTTATGAAGTTTGGCCCATAATTAGTCATAGCTCCCATATAAGGACCACTTCCGAAAAACACATTAACCTGTGTAAATATCTAAAACATATCGATATCAAAATAAAATTATACACAGATGAGTAATTTGTATCTAGTATGTATGATTAGTAGTATGATTACTACTGTAGTTTGTGAATATCGGTCCATATTTGGCCATAGCTCCATATAAGGTCCACTCCCGAAAATCACTAAAACCCTCATAAATTTCTTACAAATATAGTCATCAAGATGAAATTTGAATCCAAAAATTACAATATATGTAAAAATCATTGTACGAAATTTTATGATGATCGGCCAATAATTGGTCATAGCCTCCATATAAGTACCACTTCTGGAAAACACATTAACCTACACAAATATCCAAAAAAATTATTTGTACTGAACCAAAATTGTACACCGATCAGTATTTTGTATTCAAGAATCATATAAAAGATTTTTTAAATATCGGTCCATAATTCGATATAGTTGTCATATAAGGTCCACACTTGTTAATAGCGTTGTTTAAATTAAGTTTTATTAATTTTTTTATTTATAAATTTTACAAAAATACTGCTGGAATTTTTGACTATGGGTTCATAATTATATATAAGACACATATCCGGAAAATTCATTAATCGCGAATATATATTAACATTTTGTGATATAACTCATTTCCATATGCAAAATTTTGAATTTTGTCCAAATATATTTGTATACCCTTTTTTATATTCTTTTTCTTCACTTGTGGTGAATAAGGATAATGTTGATCCAATGGGATAATGATAACTAATTATTAGGTACATATATAGATTGTTAAATGTCATACGTTATAATATGATTAAATGACAAACTCTATTCAAAATGGTAAGAATCTGCAGTTAAAGTATATTCTGCTTAAACTAGTCTTTCTTATTCCATATATTTATTTAATAGTATTTCAATAACATTGTCTTAATCCTCATAATAACAAATATTGAATATGGATATTAAAGTGTTTATGCCAATGTAACTTCTACATCTCTCATCATATTTAGGTGGAGGGTATTTAAGATTCGGCACGGCCGAATATAGTACTCTTACTTGTTTTTTTAATTTTTTTCCAAATTTAAAAAAAAAAAAAAATTTTTTAAATTTATTAGTAAAAATAATTTATGAAAAAAAAAAATTTTTGGTAAAAAAAAATTAGGTTAAAAAATATTTTTCCCGATTCTGAAAATATATTTCCGACTGAACTTTATCAGACATTATCAGCTTCAATCGTAGGTCCTTGTTCAGTCATATTTTAGCTTTTATCTTAGGTCTTTATTCAATCATATTTTAGCTTCATTCGGTGGCCTTTATTCAGTCATATTTTAGCTTCAATCGTAGCCTCAATCGTTGATCTTTACACTGTCATATTTCAGCTTCAATCGTTGGTCATTATACAGTCGTATTTCAGCTTCAATCTTTGGTCTTCATACAGTCATATTTAGCTTAAATCGTAGGTATTTATACAGTCATATCTAAGCTTCAATCGTTGGTCATTATACAGTCGTATTTCAGCTTCAATCGTAGGTATTTATACAGTCATATTTCAGCTTCAATCGTAGCTGTTTATACAGTCGTATTTCAGCTTCAATCGTTGGTCATCATACAGTCATATCTTAGTATCAATCGTAGCTCTTTCTACAGTCATATTTCAGCTTCAGTCGTAGGTCTTGATACAGTCATGTTTTAGCTTCAATCGTTGGTAGGTCCAAATTACTATAGCCTTATATAGATCGTTGCAATGGACTTTGAAATATCTATTATTTTTTGTCCATATTGTCCACATTAATGAGTCAGTAATCCAGATATAGATCAAAAATAGGCCAAAAATCGAAGTTGTGCCGGTTTTTTCCGTATATCTCAGCCAATTGTGGCTGAGTACCGTCGCTAAGTACCGTCGAACTAAACCGGAAAATGAGAACAAATCTAGAAATTACCGTTTCTGATTAAACTGTTCGCCGATGTATCAAAAGAAATGGGTACAATAGCAGAGTTGCCAGAAAAAACCATTACTTAGATCTGTGAATATCCAGAAGCGCTTAGAATATGCCCAAAAGTACGAAAATGCTCATGTAAATGACCCTACATTTTGGGAGAGGATAACATTCACAGATGAATGTAAATTTATGGTTTTTGGAGGTGAAGGACGAACAAAAGTTTGGCGAAAGCCTTATACATAGTTATTACCACAAAATGTTAATTGCACCGTAAAACATGGAGGCGGGTCAGTGATGGTCTGGGGATGTATGACGGCAAATGGTGTCGGTAAGCTCATGTTCATCGATGGTAGTATGGATAAGGCCATGTATAACGATATTTTAAAGGATAGCTACCTTCCCGGCGTCCAACTTTTAGATTTGGACAACGATCCGAAGCATTCATCAAAGTTAGTTAAGGAATGGCTTCAATATAACGTTAAAAACAAATAGGAACATCCCCCGCACTTCCCTGATCTTAATGTTATTGAACATTTATGGGATATTTTAAAACGAGATCTAAAAAATCGACAAGTAACAACAGTTACAGCACTCAAAGAAGCGTTGATGGAAGAATGGAGCAGAATTACTCCAGAAATAACAAAATGCCAAATAGATTATCTGCTGTAATTAAAGTCAAAATTTTAATTTAATTTTTTTTAAGTTTTTTTTTTATCCCGTATGAAAACTTTTGTAAATTAGCTTTCTGCCAAAAACTGAATTATTTTATGTTTTTTAGTATAATTTAATGAAAATAAATTAGTTTTGTGTTTATTTTATCTCAATAAATCCGAAATAGCATAAAAAAGTAATTTTTCACTAAATATTTATTAATAAAGATGATATATATTAGGGGTATGTAAACTTTTGTAAGACTGTGTATATATGAGTGAGTAATTTCAAAAAATAGAGAGTCGGACTATTTGTTATAAGTATAAGATTATTTTATTTTACTACAACCTTTTCAGACCGTAGGCGCACAAACAGTCAGAGTCAAAATTTGGTATACAGATAGAGATACTAATAGTGCAAAAGATATTCCAATCGCCTTTACAACTTGAGTACAGTCAAAGTCAAAATTTAGTATAGAACAGGCATTTTCATCTACGAAGCTAAATATTTCTCTAATTAAAATATTTAGTTTCATAGATGAAAATGCCTGTTCTATACTAAATTTTGATTTTGACTGTACTCAAGAAGAAAGTTGTAAAGGCGATTGGAATATTTTTTACACTATTAGTATCTCTATCTAAGCACATAACTATTAAACGTAGGGGATTAATTTTTCATACCATTAACGACGATTTTACTCTAAATTATATTTAATTATTTTTCTTCTTTCGGTGTTTGTTTGTTTTTTTTTTTTTTGTTGACTCTCTGTCCTGTTTGTGTGAATGTAGAAAATGCAGTTAGGTAAATACTTGTTATTGGGAAACTGGACAATTTCAAAACTTCTTTTACACGATTGTGAGCGTTTCAATCTCATTTATATGAGATCATTTATATGTATATAATTATTATTAATTTTTCTTTTTTTTTATTTGGTTGACGCATTTTTTGTTGCGTTCTTAAATTATTTGCAAAGTTTAGTTTGCAAACAAACATTAGCAAATTATCTACAAAAATATTTGTAACTGGTTATTAACAAAAAAAAATTTGTTTGCAACATCAAAAGAACCGGATTACAAGTGGGTCGACCGGCTACAAAAACGCACATAGTAAAAATAAATATAAGAAAAAAAAAAACTATAAGGAAGAGTGCATTTCAAAACAAACATGAGATGAGCTTAAATTAGTTGACGTTTGAAAACCATTGATAAGAATAGAAAATATAATATAACAAAAACCCTGCCATCAATAGAATTAGTTAGTATACTATCGCCATGCTTCAAAGACGTTGGACGATAGTTGCAAATTTACAAAATCAGAATAATGGTAAGACAATAGTTTTTGATTTAAATTTTAGAAAGGATATAAATGTCAAATGTAAGAACAAGTTCTACTCTTTTTGAGAAATTTTGTAACTCAAGTGTATTATTACCTTTCTAAGATTTATAAAAACTCGAACTAGCATAATGTTTACCCACTCCTATCTGCTGCCATAGAAGGGGATATTTTTTCATCATTTTCAAAACTCAAATTTTTATACCCTTCACCTTCGTGAGAAGGGTATATATAAGTTTGTCATTCCGTTTGTAATTTCCATAATATAATTTTCCTTATAGATAGCGGAGTCCATTAAGCCATTTCCGTCTGTCTGTTGAAATCAATTTTCTGAAGACCCCAGATATCTTTGGGATCCAAATCTTCAATAGTTCTGTCAGACATGCTTTCGAAAAGTTTCCTATTTAAAATCAGCAAAATGCGTCCTTAAATAACGGAGATATGAGCAAAAATCCGATACAACCTCTATTTTTGGCCTATTTTTTATCTATATCTCGATTACTAAGTCATAAATAGAGACAATATGGATAGCTAATGATAGATATTTCAAAGTCCATTGCAACGATGTATATAAGGCTATACAAAGTTGGACCTACAACGGGTCAAAATCGAGAAAAATATTTTTTAATCCGAATTTTTTTTCACAAAAAAAATTTTTTTGTCATAAATTTTTTTCACTAATAAATTTAAAAAAAAATTTAAAAAAAATTGAAAAAAATTTTTAAAAAACAATTTCGAAAAAAAAATTTTGAAAAAATAAAATTTTTTTTTTTTTAAATTTTTATTTTAAAGCATAATTTGGTGAAGGGTATATAAGATTCGGTACAGCCGAATATAGCTCTCTTACTTGTTAACATTTACAAATTTGGTCAAACAAATTCTAATTTTTTTTCACAAAAAATTTTTTTTTTTCATAAATTTTTTCACTAATAAATTAAAAAAAAATTTTGAAAAAATATGGATAAAACTTTTAAAAAACAATTTCGAAAAAAAAATTTTGTAAAAATTAAAATTTTTTTTTTTTTTAATTTTTATTTTAAAGCATAATTTGGTGAAGGGTATATAAGATTCGGTACAGCCGAATATAGCTCTCTTACTTGTTAACTTTTACAAATTTGGTCAAACAAATTCTAATTTTTATTCACAAAAAAAATTTTTTTTTCATAAATTTTTTTCACTAATAAATTAAAAAAAAAATTTTGAAAAAAATTGGAAAAAATTTTTAAAAAACAATTTCGAAAAAAAAATTTTGAAAAAATTAATTTTTTTTTTTTTTAATTTTTATTTAAAAGCATAATTCGGTGAAGGGTATATAAGATAGCTCTCTTACTTGTTAACTTTTACAAATTTGGTCAAAGAAATGCTAAAAATGTATAAACCGTTATTTATGATTCTTTAAATTCGAAAAAGATTTAGGCCAATACTTCACATAATATTTTTGTACCTTCCTACCAGTATTTTATCAGATTTGATCAAAACAAGTATGTTATATTCGGCAGTGACGAAACTTATATACCCACCGCCAATATAATGCGGGCAACGATTTTTCTCCATTTTATATAAAAACATTTATATTTTCAGATGCAAAATGAGAAAATTAAGTTAGTCCGAACAAAGTTTTGCATATATTTTGATCCAAAACTCATAACCGGTTCGACCATGTTGTTAATTTTTGGTTTCTATGTCTCCTCATTTAGGCCCTATCGTGTTTTAATTGTTGTTTGGATGGAACGATTTTTCCCATTTCTGAGCTGCATCCCTCTTGACCAACGAACAATTTTACAGGGACCCATTCTGTATGAAAAGTTAACAAATTATTTTTTATTTGTTAGCAGATCTTAAAAAAACTTCTAGAAAATATTCCTAGCGTTATAATTATATTTTAAAACAATTTCTTTTTATTATTTTAATTTTGTAAAAACCCCATTTTATTTACAAGGATTTAAATAAACATAAATAATTTATAAAAACGATTACAAATGTTCGACAGATGTAGTTTAGAAGATATTATTATGCATTACAAAAACAAAACGTGTGTCATTTTGGTTCCCACAGCATAAAAGGGTTGATACTGAAACTACAATTTCATCTAAAATTTAGCTACAGGCAGAATGTTGTCGAGTAAAAACTACATTCATTTTATTTCTTTTTAAAACCCCAACTGTCAAAAAATTACCAAAGAAGAATTCAAAAATAACAAACACTCCACAGTGGTTTAGAAATGTTTTTTTTTTTTTTTAGAAAATAATTCGGTATCTCGGGAACTATTAGAGGTATGGTTACGAAATTTGACATGGTTGGAGCTGAGGTATTTTCAAGTTGATTTGCAGTTGTTCAGCTTCTTAGCGCTAAAGGGGGCAAAATCGTTGCCCCTCAAAATTGGTCACCTCGGGTCAAAATTTTTTTTAAAAAATCGCAAAAAATCCATTTATAATCCGAATGAGGTGAAATTTGCCTTTTTGGAAGTTTTTTAATTTTTTTTTTCACTTAAGTGAGCCAAAATTTAATTTATACGCTTTTGCATTAAATTCTTTTACCAAATCATATAAAAATTGTATATACACAGTCTTACAAAAGTTTACATACCCCTAATATATTTCATCTTTATTAATAAATATTTAGCGAAAAATTCTTTAATTACTTTTTTTATGCTATTTCGGATTTATTGAGATAAAATAAACACAAAACTAAATTATTTTCATTAAATTCTACTAAAAAACGTAAAATAATTCATTTTTTGGCATAAAGCTAATTTACATAAGTTTACATACGAAATAAAAAAAACTTAAAAAAAATTAAATTAATATTTTGTGGGGCCTCCTTTGGCTTTAATTACAGCAGATAATCTATTTGGCATTTTGTTATTTCTGGAGTAATTTTGCTCCATTCATCCATCAACACTTCTTAGAGTGCTGTAACTGATGTTACTTGTCGATTTTTTAGAACTCGTTTTAAAATATCCCATAAATGTTCAATAACATTAAGATCAGGGGACTGCGGGGGATGTTCCTATTTGTTTTTAACATTATATAGAAGCCATTCCTTAACTAACTTTGATGAATGCTTCGGATCGTTGTCCAAATCTAAAAGTTGGACGCTGGGAAGGTAGCTATCCTTTAAAATATCGATATACATAGCCTTATCCATAGTACCATCGATGAACCTGAGCTTACCGACACCATTTGCCGCTATACATCCCCAGACCATCACTGACCCGCCTCCATGTTTTACGGTGCAATTAACATTTTGTGGTAATAACTCTGCATTAGGCTTTCGCCAAACTTTTGTTCGTCCATCACCTCCAAAAACCATACATTTACATTTATCTGGGAATATTACCCTCTCCCAAAATGCAGGGTCATTTACATAAGCATTTTCGTACTTTTGGGCATATTCTAAGTGCTTCTGGATATTCACAGATCTAAGTAATGGTTTGTTTCAGGCAACTCTGCTATTGTACGTATTTCTCTTGATACATCGGCGAACAGTTTAATCAGAAACGGTAATTTCTAGATTTGTTCTCATTTTCCGGCTTAGTTCGACGGCACTTAGCTTAGGATTTTCTTGAATGGAACGTATAATAGACCATTCTGTTCGTTTGTCGAGAATGCGGGGAAGCCCACTACGATTTTTGCTTTCATAATTTCCATTTTCTTTGAATTTTTTTATTATTGTTTGAACTGTGCTTTTACTTAGATTTAATAAAATTCCAATTTCATTAAAAGATTTCCCATCATTTCTCAACTTAGTGACGGTTTTTCGAATTGGCTCAGAAATTTCTTTGCCTTTGCCCATTTTCTTCCACTAAAAATATTTTTTGATTTTATTTTGCCAGTGTGATCACTTTTAGTGAAAGTAAACTTTCTACCACTGATTTTACACAAAGCATCATAAAAATTGTAGCGGAAATTTTAACGCTACAACATTTTTATTTGCAGAGTATGTAAACTTATGTAACATTAAAAGGATACCAATTACTCTTGTTTTATTGTTATTTATTTAAAATACCAACAAAATATTATAAAATATGATGGAAATATAGTTTTTAAGTGGATTAAACATAAATGTAGTTACAACTCTTAATAAAATTATATATTTTCCAAAAAAAAAAAAAAAAATAATAAAATAATATTTTTTTTCGTAAGACTGTGTATTTCGATGTCACGTGCGACATTGAAAAACAACATTTGTTATCATTGCTTCGAAAGTACATGCAGAAAGCTTATTAATTATTGATTGCAAACAGAGATTTTTTTATACAATTAAAATAAAAAAAAACCTTAATGAAAAATAAGAAGATTTATGATCTTGGTACTTATATAAAGTTGGTCCCGTTCGACATCGTAAGTGTGAAATTTGAAAATTTCAAAATTATTTTTTCGGACATAAATAAATCATGTAAATATGCACAACACCACATAAATGGGGTAAAAATATCGTCTGATCAGGTTGAACAGACAAAAAATGGAACGAAGTGAAAAGCATTCCAGTCTACTTTTGTTGCAATGGTCAAGAAGTAAAAGCATATAGGACTGCGTATTCTGAAGAAAAAAACTGCATTTGATATTCCTGCTACTATTTTCATTGAAATTAACTTTTTTATTTGGTCAATTCACAAGGTCTCTTATCATATCATATTGTCATAATGTCCTAATATTTCACAATGGGTTTTATAGCTTTTCAAGCAAAGAATGTCCTAAACTAATACTACTTTCTATGCTATGTTTATTGTGTTATCGTAATGAACCAGCAGAGACCAACGCCGAATGCCTAAGAGTCGGTCAAGCCGAGCCGACGAGTCGTGATATATTATGACAATATGACTGATAAGAGATCTTGTGAATTGACCAATTATATTTACTACTACACAACACTTTACCCTATGCCTATTCTTGATACATTTTTGTCATGTTTAACGTCAAAATGGCTGTCAAGATACAAAATTATCAGGTATAATCCCCATTTATTAGTATTATTGCTTCGTTATAACAAAATTGTTAGTGTTTTTGCTCAGACATCTTTGTGATAAATATTTGTCTAGTATAGACCGAGTCTTATTTATACTAAATATTTTTGTCAAGTTTTTAGTTTGTTAATATTATATAGAAGTAAATACATTGAATACTTCTGTTTATGTAAAAACATTTATACTAAGCTTGTTTATATAATATTTCGTAAATAAGCAACAGAAACTACATAAATATATTAATGGAAAAAAATGTCACGTGCGACATATTAATTTAAAATTAATTTAAATAAAATGTATAACTAATTTTTATATAAAATCAAGACCATCTTTAAGAGACATCATTCCACAATATTCTAAAATTAATCACATTGAAATATTGGCTCAGGTTTCGCTGAAATTGGCGTCCGAGCGAATGCCTCTGTTTCTTGCAATTATCTTGAAAATGAAAACTAGCCCAAACTTGCTCAAACTAAGCACCAGTTATAGGGCTAATTAAGAGCTATAAATTAAGCCTCTTGTTAGAATAAAAATCCGAACTATTTTGACTTTTTTTTTCACTTCAAATGTGTACCGTGCGACATAATGGAATTGCTCATATCTAAATGTTGGTCGTAGATCTAAATAGTATAAACAGTACACTAGCGGTAACGTGAACTAATTAAAACCAAAGGAGTTCATGTTAGTGAAATTGATCACGTTAACAATTGTCGAATTTCATGGAAAAAATATAAAAATTTTACACTTGAACGTGAACTTCTTTTATTATTATTGTCATTATTAAAATATAGAACAAAAATTATTGATTAAAATGCATTACAAAACAGAACGAGATCACGAGAAAACATACATTGAAATAAAATTACATAGGAAATCAAATTACTCATTCGTTGCCATTAAAAAAAACACATTTTTTATATAATGGGATTCCGTAAACTTTAAAAAATCGAATTTAATGCATGTATTTCAGTGTTGTCTACATGCTTAGAAAACAAATGCAGTGAAAACAAATTGTTCACATTAAAGAGCTTTCTGAGCTTGTTTACGTTACAGAGTGCTCAATGTAAACAAAAGCTTAACCACGTTAGGCGGTGTTCACGTTACCGCGAGTGCACTGTAATACTATTTTTTAAAATTGTAGTAGAAATGCTCCTTTTTTTAAAAATAGTAGTAAAATTACTACTTTTTCAAATAGTAGAAACACTACTTTTTAAAAATAGTAGTAGAAATACTATTTTTTTAAAGTCGTAGTAGAAATACAACTTTTTTAAAAATAGTAGTGGAAATACTCTTTTTTTTTAAAATAGTATTCGAAATACTACGTTTTTAAAACAGTAGTAGAAATCCTACTTTTTTAAATTAGTAGTAGAAATACTACTTTTTTTAAAATAGTAGTAGAAATGCTACTTTTTTTTTAAATAGTAGTAAAAATAAAAAAGAAATATTACTTTTTTAAAATCGTAGTAGAAATACAACATTTTAGAATAGTTGTAAAAATACTACTTTTTTTAAAAATAGTAGTAGAATTACTACTTTTTTAAAATAGTAGTAAAAATACTACTTTTTGGAATAGTTGTAAAAATACTACTTTTTTTAAAAATAGTAGTAGAATTACTACTTTTTTTAAAAATAGTAGTAGAAATACTACTTTTTTTAAAATAGTAGTAGAAATGCAACTTTTTTTTAAATACTAGTAAAAAGACCACTTTTTCAAATAGTAGAAACACTACTTTTTAAAAATAGTAGTAGAAATCCTACTTTTATAAAATAGTAGTAGAAATACTACTTTCTTAAAATAGTAGAAACACTACTTTTTAAAAATAGTAGTAGAAATACTACTTTTTCAAATAGTAGAAACACTACTTTTTAAAAATAGTAGTAGAAATGCTACTTTTTTTAAAAATAGTAGTAAAATTACTACTTTTTCAAATAGTAGAAACACTACTTTTTAAAAATAGTAGTAGAAATACTATTTTTTTAAAGTCGTAGTAGAAATACAACTTTTTTAAAAATAGTAGTGGAAATACTCTTTTTTTTTAAAATAGTATTCGAAATACTACGTTTTTAAAACAGTAGTAGAAATCCTACTTTTTTAAAATAGTAGTAGAAATACTACTTTTTTTAAAATAGTAGTAGAAATGTTACTTTTTTTTTAAATAGTAGTAAAAATAAAAAAGAAATATTACTTTTTTAAAATCGTAGTAGAAATACAACATTTTAGAATAGTTGTAAAAATACTACTTTTTTTAAAAATAGTAGTAGAATTACTACTTTTTTAAAATAGTAGTAAAAATACTACTTTTTGGAATAGTTGTAAAAATACTACTTTTTGGAATAGTTGTAAAAATACTACTTTTTTTAAAAATAGTAGTAGAATTACTACTTTTTTAAAAATAGTAGTAGAAATACTACTTTTTTTAAAATAGTAGTAGAAATGCAACTTTTTTTTAAATACTATTAAAAAGACCACTTTTGCAAATAGTAGAAACACTACTTTTTAAAAATAGTAGTAGAAATATTACTTTTTTAAAATCGTAGCAAAAAAAAACTTCTTTTAGAAATAGTAGTAGAAATCCTACTTTTATAAAATAGTAGTAGAAATACTACTTTCTTAAAATAGTAGAAACACTACTTTTTAAAAATAGTAGTAGAAATACTACTTTTTCAAATAGTAGAAACACTACTTTTTAAAAATAGTAGTAGAAATGCTACTTTTTTTAAAATCGTAGTAGAAATACTACTTTTATGAAATAGTAGTTGAAATACTCCTTTTTTTTAAAATAGTATTCGAAATACTACTTTTTTAAAACAGTAGTAGAAATACTACCTTTTTTAAAAATAGTAGTAGAAATGCTACTTTTTTAAAATCGTAGCAGAAATACTACTTTTTTAAAAATAGTAGTAGAAATACTACTTTTATGAAATAGTAGTAGAAATACTACTTTTATGAAATAGTAGAAATACTACTTTTTTAAAAAATAGTATTCGAAATACTACTTTTTTAAAACAGTAGTAGAAATACTACCTTTTTTAAAAATAGTAGTAGAAATACTACTTTTTTTAAAATAGTAGTAGAAATGCAACTTTTTTTTAAATACTATTAAAAAGACCACTTTTGCAAATAGTAGAAACACTACTTTTTAAAAATAGTAGTAGAAATATTACTTTTTTAAAATCGTAGCAGAAATACAACTTTTTTTAAAAATAGTAGTAGAAATCCTACTTTTATAAAATAGTAGTAGAAATACTACTTTCTTAAAATAGTAGAAACACTACTTTTTAAAAATAGTAGTAGAAATGCTACTTTTTTTAAAATCGTAGTAGAAATACTACTTTTATGAAATAGTAGTTGAAATACTCCTTTTTTTTAAAATAGTATTCGAAATACTACTTTTTTAAAACAGTAGTAGAAATACTACCTTTTTTAAAAATAGTAGTAGAAATGCTACTTTTTTTAAAAATAGTATTCGAAATACTACTTTTTCAAATAGTAGTAGAAATACTACATTTTTTTAAAAATAGTAGTAGAAATACTACTTTTTTAAATAGTAGTAGAAATGCTACTATTTTAAAATCGTAGTAGAAATACTACTTTTTTTAAAATAGTAGTAGAAATACTACAATTATGAAATAGTAGAAATACTAATTTTTTTAAAAATAGTAGTGAAAATACAACATTTTTTAAAAATAGTATTCGAAATATTACATTTTTTTAAAAAGAGTAGTAGAAATACTACTTTTTTTTAAATAGTAGTAGAAATACTACTCTTTTTAAAAATATGTATATTCTGTGTCCTGATAAAATTCTAAAACGATCGAGCTATGCCCGTCTGTCTTTTATCGGCACCATATGGTCTCGATCAAGAATCATAGTAAGAGACCAAAATCTGAGACAACCTCAAAAAAACCTGCTATTTTGAAAAATACTTTGCTATTTTTGTTAAATACAATATATGCAGAAAATATCATGAAATTCTGCTCAGATTTTTCTTTTGATAAAAATACAAGCTCTGTTGAAAATGGCAAGAATTGGTACATGCATTCCCCCAGCCCCCATAAAAAATTCCTACCGGAATATGGCTCTATGGTATATAAGTGTCTATATAATTGCTATATCCATACAAAATTCAAGAAACAAACAAAACGATAATCACTCTCTAGTTTTATTTGTATAATATCTTTAGTTTTTCTAAAGCCTTTTGAGAAAAAGTTTCCTGATGAGCTGGCCTAAGCAACCAGTGAAATCCGCATAGGAACTAGCTTATCCCCCAACAATAAATTTCAGTGAATTTATCAATAATTAATTGGGAAATTTAGCATAATTCTTACTAAAATATTAATTTTGTATTCCTACTTTTGCTACTACGAATCGAATGCTTAATATAGCATTCGAATATATGTAAGTTACCCACAATTCTATAAATTCCGAAGGAGTGCAGATTAAAGTGACATTTGGTATTACAGTTAAAATCTTAGTCAAGTATTGAAATTCAGTTTTCGGAACTAAACTTAAAATACCGGATACTAACTTTCCCTTATTTTTCATTATTATTCCCTTAAGAATCTTTTTAAGCAAAATATGCTGTAAATGTATTTGAGTTTGTAACTAATTTTAGTAAATATTTAAATACAAAAAATATTATGATAAAACAACAAATAAAGAAACATTAAGATGCTATGAAATCGTAAATACAACAAATATTGAAAATTAAAATCATGTCTTATTGTTAAGAAACAAAACATTTTAACAACATCATTTTACAATATAAATGAAATCTATCAGCAATCTACCAGCAATAAGGGAAGCAATTAAAGGTACCAACCATCAATCTCCTCAGCCATATGTACGTATGATGAATAAATATTTCATATGCATTTACATATCGTATACGATTTGTAGGGATTTTCCTTCAATTACTTGAATTGTGTTGTGTGTGCGTGTGATTGTGATTGTATTTGTTTGAGTGGGTGAGTTTAGTTCTTGGCTGACTTATCGATATGATAGTTCACAACATACGTACATTTATCAAACCAATAATGCTAAATGCTTACACAATTTCATACAGCCAAACACACACAACTACATATGTATGTTAGGGTGGCCCCGTTTGTATGGAGAAAAAATAAGGTATCGATGTTCACGCCTAAAATGAAAATTTGATTCATTCTAAAACTACGTTTTGAAATTTTTTCGTCCTGGGGTCAATATTTGGCGAGCTGGATCAAAGGATAAAAAGGTCCTTTTTTGAGGTTTTTTAAATTTTTTTCATATTTCTTCCAAAGGAAGTATAAGTAAATTTGATATCATATAAAAGGTCTTTAAGAGACGCATTCAATAGGTTATTAGAAACTTAAAAAAGAAATTAAAATTCAAAAATTTATAAAATTTTCGACAAAATTTTAGTTTTTTTTTTTAATCTTTTCATAGAATTTATTCAAATAAATATATGAAATTTCTTGATCATAAACATCGTGTAATTTCACCGAAATGGTGAAAGCTTATAAAATTTGAGTTATTTTGATGCCCATTACATATACTATGAATTGAGTATACAGAGATTGTCAGATAGGAATGAAATTAGGTTTAAACAAATTTGAATAAACATTGAACTGGACTGAATTTTAAAAAACGAGAAAAACCGTTTCGGTGAATTTACATGATGTTTATGATCAAGAAATTTCATCTATGTATTTGAATAAATTCTATGAACAAATTAAAAAAAACTAAAATTTTGTCGAAAATTTTTAAAATTTTTGAATAAAATTTTTTTTTTTTTAAATTTCTAATAACCAATTGAATGCGTCTCTCAAAGACCTTTCACATGATACCAAATTTACATATACTTCCTTTGGAAGAAATATGGAAAAAATGTAAGAAACCTCAAAAAAGGACCTTTATATCCTTTGATCCAGCTCGCCAAATATTGACCCTAGGACTAAAAAATTTCAAAACGTAGTCTTGGAATGAATCAAATTTTCATTTTAGGCGGGAACATTCGCAACTTTAATTTTGGGGCCACCCTAATGTATGTACGTACATTATAAATGCATAGATAGGTATACAGATGTGTATGGAAGTAAAGTATCTCAACCATTTAATACCCTGAACCCACCATCCAACAGAACGATTACAACCAATTGTAGTCGACTATGGATTTCACATTATTATTATTCTCTAAAGTTATTTACTCAGAGCATTTATTTTTACATGTCTATTCGTTCGTACATACACAGAGGGAAAAAGGCGTTCTAAAATTATGAACGGCTGGTAACAAATTGACACCTAAGCCTTCATAACTCTTCGAGAACATACGTTCTTAAATTAAGAATGGACTTTTGTCAAATCAAGGATATTATTTTGTCAAATCAAAAATGAAATAATAAATATACCAGACGTTGTCAAAATTAATAAAGGTCTGTTGTCAAAACAAGAATGAACTATTCTATTGTCAAATCAAGAACAAATCGTTAATAAATTAAGAACTTTTGTTGTAGCCTTGTTGTTTTGCTTTAGTTTTATGTGCTAGAGATGACGACATCATCTCTAGCATATATAGGGATAGTGTGCAAATTTTTCAGTTTGCACAACGGATAATATCAATTTAGGTATTTTTCTACCGTTTTTTTCCCACTGTGTACATACATACGAGTACAAACACACATATACTATTTATATGTAAGTAAATACATATGTTTTTATATCTTTGTGATGGAATGTTCTCTACATGTGTGCTAGTAGTGTTTTTGATGGCAGCAGAGATTTCTACGGATGAGGTGAAAATTCTTGGAGAATCTTGCCTAATTCTCAAAACCTGCACGCAAAGAAAAAACATGGTTACGACAACAACATTGTTTTCATTGTAACAATATATTTTAATTTAATTTCAATAATAATAATCTTAAACTTTATTATTTTTCAAACAACTAAAGAATGATAACTATGGAAACATATTATACAAGGTGGCGCAAAAGTAATCCTCCTATCAGAAAATGCTATAAATTTTGCGATTGGCCCCTAATGTCAGTTCTGTTTTGACATTTGTGTAGTAAACACATGCGAAATACACGTTAATAAACAATGTTACGCTACACTGCTCCAGAACGCGGAATATTGCTGACTATTTATTTGACCAATAATCGGTCGGTGACTTTGGCACAACGTGAATTTCGTGGCAGATTTCCTGGCCGTCCAACGCCTACTGGTGAAACACTGCGACGTTTAGCCGTTCGCCTCGAAGAGACTGGCACAACACGAGATGCTGCCAGGCGTGGCAGACCCCGGAGTAGCCGTTCTGCAGAGAATATTGCTGCTGTAGCCGAGGATGTCATGGAAGCGCCGTCGACATCGACCAGACGACGTGCCACGCAAATGAGTATCAGTCGACGGTCTTTACAGCGAATTTTGGTACAAGATTTGAAGATGTTTCCGTAAAAAGACCAGACGGTGCATCAGCTGTTAGCTGCTGACAGCCAATCGCGTCTAACATACGCTCAGGCCATCCTTAATCACCATCAAGAGGAAGATGATTTTTCATCAAAAATAATCATGAGTGATGAGGCCCATTTCCATCTTAGCGGGTACGTAAATAAGCAAAAATTTACGCTTCTGGGGCACTGAAAATCCGCGTGTAACCCACGAAGAGCCATTACACCCCCTCCAAGTCACTGTATGGTGTGCTGTTTTCGCTGGAGGAGTCATCGGACCTTTTTTCTTCGAAGACGTCGCGGGCCAAACGGTTACTGTGAATGGTGAGCGCTACAGAGCAATGATCAACGAGTTCTTTTTGCCGCAACTTGATCAATTGGGATTGGAAAACATGTAGTTCCAACAGGACGGTGCAACGGCACACACTGCACGTGCAACAACCGATATGCTGAAGGATGCATTTCCCGGGCACCTAATCTCCCGTTTTGGCGATTTGCACTGGCCAGCAAGATCGCCTGATTTGACCGCTCCAGACTTCTTTTTGTGGGGCGTTTTGAAGTCGCGGGACCTATGTCAACAAGCCTCAGACTCTTGCAGCTCTTAAAGACAATATCCGTCAAGAATATGAGGACCAATCGCCGGAGGTTTTGCCCAAAGTGATGGAAAATGCCATAAAAAGGGCTCAAATGACAATCAACTGTGGCGGCGGTCATTTACATCACATCATATGATATGATATGATGTCATGTAAATGACATAGCAAAAAAATATGGTATCTGAGATCCTCTTTTATACACATGTGAGTTTCTTTAGGATTTTAGTGAGATCTTCTGAAATAAGTTTTTGAAAAAGAATATAATTGATTTAATAAAACTGGAGAAATCAAAAGTAAAGAATATCCAATTTCTCATATAAAATTCTCAATTATACCATTGCACAGTGGAAAATTTTGGTCATTTTTGGATCAAAAATCTGTAACTTTTGAATGGATGAGGATTTTTGTAAGATTTTTTTTTTGTTGAATAGGTGGAACTTTAATTTGCTTTTTTAATCTTAAAAATCGAATCATAATAAAAAAAAAGTAATGAACGGTTAAAAATACATTTTTGATTTTTTTAGTTTTTGTATAAAAGTGATATGTTAAGACAAGTAAAAGAGGTTTTTTTTCATTAGTTTTAATAGTATTAATAACTGACATTTGTCAGTTTCCCGTAGACTTTTAAGCCCCAATATTTACAAAGCCCAAAGGTTGCATTTTTGGAAAAACATGTTCAGCTACAGTAGAGTTAAAATAAAACTCCATTGGTAGCAAATGTATGATACTTTAATAAAATGCTCAACATTTTGAGTTTTTTATACCCTTCACCATGAGTGGCAAGGGTATATATAAGTTTGTCATTCCGTTTGTAATTTCTTCATTTTTCATTTGCGACCCCACAAAGTATATTTATTCTGGATCGTTATAGATAGCGAAGTCGATATAGCCATGTCCGTCTGTCCGTCTCTATGTTGAAACTTCCGTAGCCCCCGAATAACTTACAAACATAATTGATACATCAATATATCGAGAATTCTTCCGGCTCGGTCGCTATTTAAAATCGAGAAAATCGGCCCACAAATGGCTGAGATATAAGGAAAAAACCGGGACAACCTCGATTTTTGGCCTATTTTTGATCTATATCTGGATTACTAAGCCATTAATATAGATATATAAGGCTATAATAATTTGGACCTATAATGGGTCAAAATCGGGAAAAATATTTTTTAACCCGAATTTTTTTTTACCAAAAAAAATTTTTTTCATAAATTTTTTTCACTAATAAATTTAAAATTTTTTTTTTTTTAAAAATCAAAAAAAATTTAAAAATTTGTTTCATAAATTTTTTTTACTAATAATTTAAAAATTTTTTTTTTTTAAAAATCCAAAAAAAATTAAAAAAAAAAAATTAAAAAAATTAAATCAAAACAATTTCGAAAAAAAATTGAAAACAATTTTGAAAAAAAAAATTTTTTTAAAATTTTGAAAAAAAAATGTTTAAATTTTGAAAAAAAAAAATTTAAATTTTGAAAAAAAATTTAATTTTGTTTACCTAAAAATATTTAAAATTTTTATTTTAAAGTATAATTTGGTGAAGGGTATATAAGATTCGGCACAGCCGAATATAGCTCTCTTACTTGTTTTTTTTTAAACTTTTTAACACATTTTTAGAGCGATTTAAAAATTTTAAACAATTATGGAGAGGCAAGGAATTAATCTTTCATAAAATGTAAAAATGTATATTTCAAGAAATTATTTAAGTTTTTATAAAAAGTTTAGCATTTTCTAGATCGGCGGCAATCGCCGCCAACAGTTAAAATCCTAGTCAAATTTATGTAGGTAAGCCAAAAAACATTAAATATTTTACATGAATAAATTTCAAATCTGCTAACAATATATACAAAACTCATAACGAAAATAGAATCTGGACAAGATAATCTTTCCAACAAGCTAAAACAATCCTAAAACAAATAATTATAAATATTAAAACTACGCTCTTGAATATGGTATAATTTTAACTTCCCCAAATCTTTAAAGTAGAAAGTAGTGTGTTCTGTCGCCATTTTCGAATACTTCTGTTGACATAATAACTATAATTTCTGCAAATAATTATTGCTTGACATCTTAGCTTTAATTTCAAACATTTGCCAAAATCAATTATGAGATGCATACACCTTATATTATCCACTGTGCATTGGAGTACTTTTTGGAGTTCTTCAGATTGGAAATACTTTTAATAGTTTCTGATAAAAGACTCGTTTTTAAGTTATGTCTTTAGTTTCATCTATTATCATGTCGTCCTCCGACTCATTAGGACAAAGGTTCATTTACAAATTCCTTACTTTCAATTTTTGTGCTATACTTCTAGAAAACCACAAATTACACAGTTCCAAACAAAAGAAAATATCAAAATGGTTGTGGTTTAAAAAGTGGGACAGTTGCCCATTGAAAATTGTATTTTTTCTTTCACTCTGAAAACCACTTTTCAAAGGTTCAATATTACTTTTTTGAGAACTGTCATTTATGATCATAATATGATATTTGATGATACTAATAATTAGTTTAGAGTACAATTATAAATCTTATCATAATATGTTGCTCTTAGATTATGTTTACCATGACCAGGTTTTTTCTGCGTGTGATAATTCTTGTAAAGTTAAAATACTTTTCAAATATCAAGTATTTTATAAATATTCTATTCTTCCTCCTAATACATACTCGTACTTTATTTGTATTTTGAAATTGTGAGCAAAAATTTGATTGTGTAAAACTGAAAACAACACAAAATTAACTTCATTGTGGGCGTCATTTATTAAATTGTTAAATTGATAATTTCACCTTCTACTTGGGATAATCATACCATCTGATTTAAAGGGCATAAGGAAGGATATTTGCAGGCTATATAATGAATTTTCACTAAAATGTTTGGTTGAGCGTTCTACAGAGTCTCTGGCGGGAATCGAACCCGCAACCCCATAACTAACAGACTAGCACACTATCAATACATTAAAGTAATTGTGTTCCGTATAGTTGGAAAGGTAACTTAATGTGTAATTCTGTGAAATATTACATGCTCA